>PVJX010007188.1:0-72547 GCA_004027295.1 Dolichotis patagonum | reverse complement strand
TTACATTTTCAATTTCAGTAATAGAAATTGAGTTATTCAGCAGTTTTACATCTTCCTGATCCAGCTTTGGTAGTTCATATGTATCTAGGAATCTGTCTATTTCTTCAGTGTTACTGAACCTATGAGAGTGGAGGTTTTCAAAATAGGTGTTGATGATCTTCTGTATTTCCACCAAGTCTGTAGTAATTTCACCTTTTTCATTCCTTATTGCATGAATTTGAGTTTTTTCTTTCCTTTTTTAAATAAGGTTTGCCAGGGGCTTATCAATTTTATTTATTCTTTCAAAGAACCAACTCTTTGATTCATTGATCCTTTGTACTGTTTTCTTAGTTTCTATTGCATTAATTTCTGCTCTAATCCTTATAATTTCCTCCCTTCCTTTGGCTTTAGGCTTGGCTTGCTCTTCTTTTTCCAAATGTTTGAGTTGTAGCATCAGGTTGTTTATTTGTGTTCATTCTGTCTTCCTGATGTGTGAACTCAGTGTAATAAATTTTCCTCTGAGGACTGCTTTCATTGCATCCCACAAATTCTGGTAAGTTGTGTTTGTATTTTCATTTGCTTGTAGATATTGTTTAATTTCTTTAATTTCTCCTGTGACCCATGATGCTCAAGAGTGTATTACTCAGTTTCCATGTGTTTGTGAGGTTTTTGCAGTTGCTTTTATCATTAACTTCTAATTTCATGGTACTATGATCCGATAACATGCATGAGATAATTTCAATTCTCTTGCATTTACTTAAATATGTTCTGTGGGCTAGCATATGGTCTATTTTAGAAAATGTCTCATGTACCGCTGAGAAGAATGTATATTCGATGGTGTTGGATGGAAAACTCTATATATGTCTATCCAGTCTATTTGTTCACAGGTGTGATTCAGTTCTGTTATTTCTTTGCTGATTTTCTGTCTAGTTGATCTGTCCCTCTGTGTGAATGGCATGTTAAAATCTGTTATTATTGTGTTGTTGCTTATTTGACTTTTCATTTCTGTTAATATTTGCTTCGTATAGCTGAGTGCTCTGGAATTTGGTGCATATATATTTAAGATTGTTATCTCTTCCTCTTGAAGTTTTCCCCTAACTAGTATGTAGTGACCTTCTTTATCTCTTTGGATCATTCTTGGTTTGAAGTTCACAGTGTCTGCAAACAGGATTGCTACTCCTGCTTTTTTTTGGTTTCCTGTTGTGTGAGGTATTGTTTTCCATCCTTTGAATTTCAGTCTATGGGTTTCCTTTTGGGTTAGATGGGTTTCTTGTAGACATCATATGGTTGGATGTTGTTTCTTGATCCAGTCTGCCAGTCTGTTTCTTTTGATTGGTGAGTTGAGGCCATTTACATTAATGGTTGTAACTGTTATATATTGGTTTATTGTAGACATGTTATCTTTCTGCTGTTGTATCTTTAGCTTTCCATTGTATTTAATTGACTGCCTTGCTTGGTGGTTTTATCCTATGTGTATCTAGAATATCTTTCAGTATTCCTTGTATGGCTGGTTTGGCGGTCATGAAGTTTTTCACCATGAGTGGTGTCATGGAAGTATCTTATTTCTCCATCCATTTTGAAGGACAGTTTTACAGGGTACGTCAGGCTGAGTTGGAAGTCGTTTTCCTTTAGGATCTGAAATACTTCACTCAATGCTCTTCTTGACTTCATTCTTCATGTTGGAAGTCTGCTATAATTCTGATAGGTTTTCCTTTATAGGTGATCTGTCTCTTCTCTCTAACAGCCTTTTGTATTCTGTTCTTATGGTGGGTTTCGGGGATTGTGATTATTATGTGTCTGGGTGTAGTTTTATTTTGGTTATGGCTATTTGGAGTTCTATATGCTTCAGTAATCCAAATGTCAGTCTCCATTCTCATATTTGGGAAGTTTTCAGCTATTACTTCTCTAAACATCCTCTTGATATCATTGGGCTGTCCCCTTCTTTTTCATTTATCCCTATTAATCTTATGTTATTTTTCTTTGCCTCGTCTTGCAGCTGTTGAATTGCTATTTCCTGATTCTTTGTTATTTTTTAAAGATCTTTCCTTTCCTGTTCACTAGCTGCAATCTTATCTTCGAGTTCTGAAATTCTATCTTCATTTTCATTGAGGCAGTTTTTACAGCTTTCAGTGTAATTTTTGATTTCCTGTATATCTCTTTGAATATGCTTTATGTATTCTGTTTGTTTCATATAGTGTTCATTCAAGGATTCTATCTGTTTGCTTTGTTCCTCTAATTTTTTAGCTGTGTCTTCACTAGATGTGTTCACTATTTCTTTCACTACTTTTATCATTGCTTCTTTTACTTGGGCAATTATTTTTAATTTTAATTTCTCCATAGCTTCCCCTTGTTGCTTCTTTATTTCAGTTGATATCATTTCAATCATTTCAGGTGTATGGCTTCTATTTTCTTCTATGTACATGGCTCCTATGCTTTCTTGGGATGGGCTTGTGATTTGAGCCTGCCTTTTGGTCTTTCCTTTTGTCAGTTTTCTTTATTTCCTTGGTTTGAGTGGTGTTCCAAAGCTTCCTCTGGATGTGTTGCAAATCTCCTACTGCACCCTCAGCTACTGGAGCAGTCTCAGCTCCTCTGCAGGTACTTGGCTCCCTGGGCAATCTCCATACCTCTGCAGATTCTTGGCTCTCCTAATTGAGATGCAGAAGCTGGGCATGGAGAACTGGGGCTGGCAGAGTCCCAGGGGCAAAATTGCCCATCCTAGGCATATGGATATGAACTCAGCAGCTGGCAGTGCTGGTCTCAAACTGTCCCCTGGCCAGCCCAATTGAACTCAGAGTCCTCATGCAAGTTTCCTGCCTCCTGGACAAAAACAAGGCCACTGAGCATGGTTGACTGTGGCCCTGCAACCTACTGGACCCAGTCCAGAATCCCAGTAGCTCCCCAGAAACTCAAAAGCCATAATGTAGGTCTCCAACTTTCCCCAGGTCACCGGAACTCACCTGGGGCAAACTCTACTCCTCTGCATATTCTTCGCTGTCTTAATTGACATGTAGAAGCTGGGCATGGAGAACTGGGGCTGGCAGAACCCCAGGGCACAATGCCCTGTCCTAGGGGTATGGATACAAACTCAGCAGCTGGCAGTGCTTATCTCAAGCTGTCCCCAGGCCAGCCCAATTGAGCCCAGAGTCCTCATGCAAGGTTCCTACCTCCTGGTCTGAAACAAGGCCACTGAGCGTGGTTGACTGAGGCCCTGCAATCTGCTGACCCCAGTCCAGTGTCCCAGTAGCTCCCCAGAAACTCAAAAGCCAGAACGTAGGTCTCTATGACAGTTTTTAATATTCTATTCTTGTGTTGAATTTCTGGGATCTTGATTATTATATGTCTGGGTGTAGATCTATTTTGGTTATAACTGGCTGGAGTTCTCATATTTCTGAATATCATTTCCTTTTCCTATGCTTGGGAAGTTTTCTTTCATTATTTCTGTAAGTAGACTTTGTATTTCATTTGTGTTTCCTCCTGCTTCTTCACTCACATTTTTTATTCTTAAGTTATGGATCCTCTAGCCTTTGTTCTAGCCTTTGTATTGTTACTTCCTGGTTCCTTGTTATTTTTAAGAGATCTTTCCTTTTGCAATCACACATTGCAAACCTGTCTTCAAGGTTTGATAGTTTAGTTTCTTCCAAGCAGTTTTGGCCAGATTTCAATGGAGTTTTTAATTTCCTGGTAGTCTCTTTGAATCTGTTTCATGTATTCTAGATTTTTTTTATATTCTTCATCAAAGATTTCTCTCCTTTTTCTATGCTCCTCTATTCTTCCATCAATGTCTTCTTGAGAGGTACTTAGCATTTCTTTTATTATTTTTCTTATATCTTCCTTTACTTGTATTTGAATTTCTGTTTTTAGTTCTTTTATAATTTCATGAAGATAATTTTTTAGGTCAGATGTTGCTTTTTCAGACACTGCAGGAGTGCAACCCCCGATCTCTTCTGTGTTTACCTCTCCTGGGCCAGTACTGTTTGGGTTGGGGACTGGAGACTTCCCTTTGTTTCTTGGTCTTGTCATGTTTCTGGTTTCTTCCAGACAAGAGGATAATTGGGGTCTCCTGTACTTCTTGTATTGGGTATGATTACTCTGAAGCATGCTGGCTAGGGATTGCTGCCCTCCCCCGTCTGCTGTTGACCACTGAAGTACAAGCAGGGCAGGGCAGGCTGGCCCCTCCCTTCTGAGCTGGTCAACTACTGGGAGTCTTCACCACATTAGTGTGTGCCATGTGGATGGGGCTGGTTAGGAATAGCTTCAGGGAGACCTTGTCCTTGGCTATTGGATCACGCACAGGGGCAGGACTCAGTCCAAGCAGTTCTCACCAATCTGCTCTGTGTTAGGAGTGGCTGACTGAGCTGCAGCTGGTTCTGAGCTTATCCTGCCCAACTCCAAAATGTTTCCCAGCCAATCACCCACTCCTGTGGGAGGACTGAGTTCCCTTCACTCACCACGAGCCAGTACAGATCTCCCAACCAAGTGCTGTTCTCCACTCCACTGCTCCTGTTCCTCACAGCATCCTCCTGCCAAGGCACTCAAGCTCACCAATCCCCAACTTCACTGCGACCAGGCATCTTCAGATTCCAGTGGCGCTTTTTACACAATGAGACCAGCTCTAGCAAAAGTACATCTAGCTACAGCCTTCTGTCCACAATTTTCTTTTCTTTTTTTTTTTCTATTTTTCTATTTTTTTTTCTATTTTCCCCTTCAGTTTCTTCCGGACTTGTCTTGAACTCAATGTAGAACCTGGGTTGGTCTCAAACTTACAGTGATGCTGATAGTAAAGCCAAGCACAAGAGAAAAATTCAATGTTTCCTTGTTTCTCTTTCTTTTTTGTTACCATTTAGAGAATTCCTATTAGCTTATCTTTAGGATCACTCATTCTTTTTTATGTATGCTCTATTCTCTTCTGTTTCATGGGAATTCTTTTTCTCTAAGATCCTGTGTTTAACTCCTTTCCCCTGCTCAGCATTTGTTCACGCATGTTCTTTTTTTCCCTTAGATCAACTGACATACATGTTCACAGTTACGTTAAAGTCTCTTTCTGATTGTTCAAACTTCTGTGTCTTCTCTAAGTATATTCTTAGCTCTTGACAATGGGTCAGTGGTTTTATTTTTATTTTCTTTTTTTTTTTTGTTTGCTAATATGTGCCTCATAGTTTTTGTTATATTCTAGAAGCCACGTATAAGAGTACAGCAGAGATAAAGGCAAATCATATTTTTGCCTAGAAATAACCATAACTCTTCTCATGTTGGATCACCTGTTTAAGGTAGAAAGAATCAATCTACCTAGACAATAACTGACCTGGGTTTGTGTTTTTGTTGTTGCAAACTAACCACAGAGGTTTTTCCCCTGGTGGGCTGCCATTGACTTGTGTGAATATTTTTCTCAGTGTCCTTGCTCTACCCTCAGCTTTTAGCAGTCTTCACATTCCTGAATCATAGTCATGACTCTATCCAAATGGAGACTCTAATGCTAGATGCCTAGTGATAAACTACTGGTGAGAGCAGAAAATTTCTTGATTCTTTTGTTCTAGCCTTAATCTTACGTTAAGATTGTGCACTGGTGCCTCAGGAGTGGTCAGCAATGTCAATCAAACTATTGTAAGTACCTCTGGAAGTTCTGGGCAAGAGAGAATTTCCTAGCCCTCCCCCTACATTAGCTTACCACCACTTCACATCCATAAAGATCCTGAAACAAAGACAGTTTCTGAGAAGAATGCCATTTTTTTCTTTCATTCCTTTTTTCAGAAACTATAGCTTTTTATTGAGTTTATGAGTAGACAGATTCCTAGCCCTTGTCCAGTAGCTCAATTCTTTCATTTATGTGAAAAACGGATCCAGGGAAATATATGGAACTTTGTGACTGTCTCCTCAGCCACAGCAACCAACCACTTCCTGGAGGCCTGTACTATGGAGGGAATTCCTCTGATCAACCATTGTTCAAAGCACTCAGGGGAAATTTCTAAAATATTGTTTGCGAGTGAAAAAAAGATTTGTGGAAGTGGAAGATTTTAGTTATTCTGAATTTCCACACTATACCATGCTTGTCCTTCAAGGATTCATGATGTCATCTCTTTCTCTTGTGTTATGCCAAAAGCAGAACCATCTTTCCTTGAGAAGTTTTCTCACTTTTTAGAATTTCATCTTTTTGCAACCACAGATCTATTATAGACTCAAGGATAGTTTAATTTTGTAGGCTATCCAATTTTTTTCATTCTGGCAGGTTAGGAGCTCCTGGTTTATGATTCCCCACATTCCATAGCACACACAAGCTTTGCTAAGTTTTCTTCCAGTAAAGAATGGCAATGCCCATCATTTTGAGGGTGGGCCTTATATTCCTGTAGAGAAAGACTGGCTGACAATAAGCAAACACATAAGTAAAGGAACAAATAGAAGGCATGTGATGAGACATAAATCTCTTTTCAAGAATGGAAAAGAGCTTTAAGAAAAACTGAAGGCCAGTTCAGTGACAGAGAGTGAATCTGAAATGCTACATTCCAGTAATTATGAAGATGAGGCTTGAGAATTGACCAATATGTAATGGTATAAAAGAATAGGCAGAAAGTTGAAAGTACAGAGTGAAGTGAAGCATGGGATTAATCTTGGCAAAATGTCAACAGAGAGTTTCTTTAGACAAAAGACAGAGAATTATGGGGAAGGTGACAGGAGATAAGGTAGGAGATAACAATGGAGCACAGATGTAGGAAGTTGGAATACATAGGAACCAGTATAGATTTTTTCTAACAGTACCAGTGTCCACTGAAATGGTTAAAGCATGTAAACAATTACGTTATGATGTACAACCACTTGACTGGATGTAGTACTTCTAATCATTTGTAATTAAAGAAGCCTGTTTGTTTCTAGGACTAGAATCCCTAGTGCACCTCACAATTAGCTCACATGCTATGCAGAATCAGGGAGGTAAATGGATGTTGCACCTAGTCTTACAAGCAGCAGAGCATCTTTCACTTTCCTGTGAGGAACACTGGCTTCTTTATTTTACATATGAAGTGCTACGTATTTTTTAGAATAAAAAAAAGACAGAATTGACTCTAACCTTGAATGCACAAGTTTTAGAGATCTAGATGAATCTCATATCCCAAGAAGAAATGTCTCAAATAGAATTGCCACATTTTCAGGATTAACTTCACAGTATAGTTCCCACAAGGTTAGTATTCAAAATTCAATGATCTGTAACAAACTTTAAAATAGTAATCCATTTTTACTCAATTCCAATCTAATGACTTCCACTGGAATGTGGATTTTCCAGAGAATTTTCCCACTATCCTGTCCTTTGGATGAGGAAAAAAGGCATTAGTATTTATAGATTTGGTTTTCTCACCTTCTAAGATTCAAATGTCAATAATATCACCTTTTCATTAGGAGCCACTTACTGTTATACACCAAACTTTTTAAAAATATGAGGATTAGATTTTCACAGAAGATATCTTGGTTACTTTTCTCTCCTTGCTTAGACAAAATACCCAGTTCCCAAAATGAAGGAAGGAAAGGTTTACTTAGCTTGCAGTATGTGGAGGTTTCAGTCCATAATCAGCTGGCTCCAAGGCAGGGTGGCATGGCACCGGGGTAACACTTCAAGCTGACAGAAGACAGCAAAGGAAGCAAGAGCAAAAAGCGGGGAGAACAAGCCTCTTCTCCTCCCTTATTCTGTAAGCAGGCTGCCCACCCTAAGGCAGGAGTAGCACTCACACACCATGCCCTTCACCTGCACAGCTCAAGATGTTTTCTCACAGAGTGAGGACCCGGCTGAGTCACTTAGTTGAACTTTTAAATTTCTCAAGTTGACAAAATGTATCAACCATAACAGAAGGTATGTGTTTGTAATCATGTAAGAGCCACTGTAGTCATTAAAGGGCACAGATCTCAAAATTTAAGTTTCTTTGAGAGAATGTCTCACTTGATTTTCTCTCTTATTTATTCTTTTAGCAAGTGTTTATTGGGCATCTACTACAATATCATTGATTCCTATGAGAAATACACAAAATAAAGAACATGTTCTCTGCACTTTAGGAGCTTATACAATTTGAAAGAGGATAAAACAGATGAAATAGAAATATAAAGCAGGAGTCATTTCCAAGACACAAAAGGATAGAGACATAGAAGTTACTTACATTTTTGTGTGCTACTGAGGTAAGAGTGTTCAATTCTTTGGCTGTGAGCAGCATTAAAATATTCAGAGATACTTTTATTGCTTAGATACCTAAGTCTTTCTGTTTGTTTGGTGCCTGATGTTGAGCCCTGAGCCCTGTGCATGTTAGTGCTCTACCAGTGAGCTGTACCGCTAATCCTGGGTGAGGCTTCTTAATGTGAGAATCATCTCCTTTGTATATAGCATTTGAAAAGATAAGACAGTTCAGAGGGAAAAGTAGTTTTTGGTTGTGGTAGCAGTCACTTGCTTGGGTAGATAAGATAGTGGCTATATAGAGGAGGCACCTGATGTGTGTCTCAGATCCAGTGTTCCAAAAGTAGAAAAAAGATGGAAAATATAGCTCTAGAAGGCTATCCATATTGAGGTGATAATTATGGTCATTAGTCCTGATAAGCTCCCAGACAAAGAGGTATAAAATGAAAACACCAAGGGCCAACCCTGTAGCTTTAGGGCATATTAATTCTGGCATAAAGTTTGTAGCCATAAAAGAACCCAGCCAGTGTAGAAATCATATCCGGAGCCCTGAAGTCGTTAACACCAGACTTTCACTTAGCTGTGCTTCTGCCTGGTACAGACAAACACTTTTCAAAGCAATTCTGCACTATTGACTTGGAGTGGATGTTTACATGAAGGCTAGACATAGACTCAAAGATATTTAACTTGACCTGTTGTGTTTAAAAGCACTTGTGTCAAGGGTTGGCTGTTCATTTTTATTTAGTGTAAGACAGAACCCTGATGTAAGGACCTCTCTTTATTTTTCACTCCAGGGTAACTTTATCCTCATGGTCATCTGGGGAATCATGCAAGTAAATCGACAAAGCACATAAACCCAAACTGCCTGAGTCAAGTTTTGGTTTCTGTTCTTTCTTCAATTATAAGTAGCAATCTCAAGGGGGCCTGGGGCTCAGAAGACAGATAGAATTTATCTTACTGCTGCCAGAATGTAATTTAAAATGAGTCCAAGAGGAAAAGCGCCTTCCCAAATATTCCCAGTGTGGGCCGAGGAGTGGGAGGATGTTCACCAGGACTAGCCCTGAGGGCAAGGACTCTCAGATTGGGAGGACATTTCTGCTGAATGCCTTTTAAGGACACTTTACAAAAGCAGCTAATAAGATTAACTATTCCTTCTGCCCTTTGTCTTTTACAAGTGATCTCTTTCTCCAAAAGTAAATCTACCTGATATATATTTAGTTAATTGTTCAGGATCCTAAAATTTACATATACATTGCTGAGGCATGGTTTTAGTGCAACCCTTTGCAAAACAGATTTAGTTGACAACATCTTATAAACACTTGCCAGCTGCTCTGGGTCCTTCCAGAACCTGAATTCAGGCTTTGCATCTTTTCTAATGCTCTGTGCAACTTAGTTCACAGTAACTTGCAACATTTGACATAAAGCATGTAAATTGTAGATGAAGAGAGTGGCTAATGTATTATTTTCTGCCTAGGTCCCTGATGGGTAGAAAAAAGAGGCAGAAATTAGCAAGGAAGGTAGGAAGGCTGAGGAGATAACAAGAGGAGGAAGCAAGAGGAGAGATGTAATGAATAAATGGATGAACAGCCATGGAGAAGGAAACTTAAGGGTGCAAAACCTGAACATTTATGCTCTCCACCTAATGGGAATTTTCATCTTCTAGGAACAGAGGCCAGATGATGCTGAGAACCAGATAAAATACTCCTTCTCTTAATTTACTGAGGAATATATTAATCTGGAGGTACTCAGGAAAGAGGAGGAGTTTACTGTGAGTGTTGCTCACTTCCCTCTGTGCACACTGGAAGACGACTTTGATGAGGAGGGCCAAAGAAGAGGGACACCTTAATGGCTTGCTGGAAAAGAACAGCAGAAAACAAAGTATAACCAGCACTTGAAAGTTCCCTGTGAGGCCAGCGATTGTCCAAATAAGTCAAAATAATCTCAGGAAACAAAACTTCGTTGAAGGAGAAGCTTGTCTCACTTACCCGCAAGTGGTGAGGAACAAGAAGTCTTTGAAGCTTCTGGAGTGACTTTGACACATTAATACTACAGACCAGAGAACTACCCACAGGTCCAGGCGAGGGACCTGTCCTGAAACACAGGGAAGGTGATTATGCCCAGCACTGATTCTAAAATTTTCTTCATCTCCAAACACTATCCACCCCAAATGTATCTTTCCTTGGTCCAACCAGTCTTCTTATTCAGAGAGTTTAAGAAAAACTCATGCCTAAACAATCAGGGGATGTGTTAAGGTTTATGTCTGCATGATCCCCAAGACGCTCAGGTACTCATGGGAGGGGCTTCTGGAAGGTAATTGGATCACGGGGACTTATGGCTGACTTGCTGTTAAGACATAGGGTCTAGAAGGAAGAGGTAGGATTCTGGTGGTATGGCACAGGAAGGTTTATCTCTTGTCCCAGATCCCTCTCCTTCCTCTCTTTCTGTACTTCCCAGAAGTCATGCCTTGAGCAGCCCTTCTCCGCCATGCCCTTGTGCCATGCCATCCTGCCTTAAAGCCATGTAACTGAGAGTACTCAAATATAAGTGAAACTAAACCTTTCCTCTTAATTGTTGTGGGCCAGTCAGATATTACATACATCTCAGCGATAAGTGAAGCGACTAAGATAGATTTTGATACCTGAGAAGTGGAGTTCTTCCTGTGTCTTTAGTTTGTCTTCAACAAACTAAAGACAACCAAGATTCAACATCAGTATGAAAACCCAAAACAGTGAAACACAATGAATGCTTAAAATTGTAAGCCAGGAAAATTTTTCTGATATAGATACACCTTGTTTAATGATCAAGTTTTATTCCCACCACCATGTTGTTGAATAAATTGGTTGTTAAATGAGGAATTGTACATAGCATGTACATTACAATATTCAGAACAAAGAAATGGTCAAAAGAAACTCCCACTTGATGACTTTATTTTAATTTGAATAACTCTTACATGCAGTACTGTAATATATAACAACGTTGTAATAAAAAATCAGCAAAAATTATAGTACTGTATAAATAAGTTATACCCTACAAAAAAGACACTATGGCTCCATAAACAAGATGTACAGACAGCACAAAAAAAGATGGGGTGTAACTTGTAATACTGAGAGGTTGTTAAATAGATAGGTTCTTAAATGAGGAATAACTGTAAAATCATCTTGAACTTACACATTAAAAAGTCACATTTGTACTGGAAAAATTAATCCAAAATAGTTCCTCCAAACATATATTCTATTAAACCTATTAGAATTATGGTGAAATAATTCTCTAGATGTGAAGACAAAAATCCAAGTGAATTATCAACAAGGTCAATTTATTAGCTAAACTGAAAAACTTGCAAGAATGAATAGGGAGCTAACAGTCACTATACATAGGCAAAAAAAACTGGACAGTCCTGGAACAAAGTGGAGCGGGCATGTAGCCACTATATTAATAAGGGAAAGAAAATCATATAGGCCTTAGTTTCTGCAGCAGCAATGTTTTAGAACAAAATGAAGCAAAGTAACAGCTCACTCCAGGAAATAAAGTATAAATCAAAGATTTCATATGTACCAAACCAATCCATAAGAATGAATCTTACAAATAGTTATTATATGCCATACCTGAGGAAAAGTTGTTTTCACATAACCAAAATACAATTGGAAAAATGATAGGCACAAAGATGAATGCTAAGTATTGCACAGACAATATTCTGCCATAAAACTAAGACCAAATAATGAGCATGAAAGTAATATAATTTATATCATTGTTATCTGCTTTAGCGGTGTAGACATAACACAAACATCTACTATGGTTCGTGAAGAGAGAAGTATCAGAAAGTAAAATACACTTATTAATTATCTTATCAGTATCAACTTGGAGAGGAATATTTACTGAGGTGAAAAAAGAGAGAGAAAAAGATATATTATTCACTTGTTTCAGTGCTGCTCATAGTAAGAAGCAGATAATATCTAATAAAAAGGAAATTAAAATCATCACACAAAGATAGTTTTTGAAGCATAATGAGTAAGACAAAAAAACTAAGCCTTATAAAATATCAACAGAAATGACAAAAAGAAAGAGAAAACAAATCAATAGATCATAGTGTAAAGTATATGGGTGCATACATTCATGTATATCAAACAAAACGTTATAGCAACACTGAGAAAAATTTATCATTCTTACTGACAAAATTAAACAGTCTTAGCTTATCTACTAAAAGAAAAAAGATTTTCAAACTAACAAAAAAATCCAACTCTATGCTGTATGTGGGGTATCACCTAAAACAGAGGTTCTCAAAGGTTAAAAATAAAAGACATACTAGAAAAATGAAAGTAAAAAAGAAAGCTGATAGCTTGATATTTTATAAGGTAGAATACAAGCCAAAATACATTTTTCAAAAATTTACACATTATAAGGTACGTAAAGGATATGGTACATAATACAAACATAATTAATGTCTGTGCATCCAATTAAGCAAAAAAACTTCCACAAAATAAATTTAGGAGAAATAGACACCCTAATAGACAATACCTTAATAGACAATGTTAAGATTTTTTCATAGTCCAAGTGAGGTAAAAAAAAAAATTTAAAGGATGGAAGATCTAAACAACATAATAAGAAATGTAAGTATTACAGTACTTATCAAATTCTGAATTCTAATAAGAAAGAATAAAATTTGCATGTATATTAAAATGCTTTATTTTAAATGAGGTGGTAATTATCTGCTGACTAATGCACCTGAGAAATTTAGTGTTAGTGTCTCTTAAGCATATTTAAATTGAGGTGTCCAGACAATGTCAAGAACCTATTTTTCATTTGACCCAGGTCTGTTCTGTTTGGTTTCATTTTCAGGCAGGAGTGAAACTGAGACTGAACAATCAGAGTTCCTTTACAGTGTAGGGATTTTCCCAAAAGATAGCCAAGACCATCAGGAATTATAGCTTGCACTGCATTGAAAGAGAATCCACTGCTCTTTTGTACCGTATTAAACCCCCAAAAGAACTCTCATTTATTCATGTATTCATCATAGTCCCACTCCTGTAAAAGTACTCTTTTAATTGTTCAATCTCAGTTTTATGCCAATTTCAATAGCAAAGTGGCATATCCAAGCTAGTGAAAACTTTCCTAGAACTATGCATATTGGGTAAAGAAAAACTAGAGCCATCTCTCATAAGAGAGAGAAAATAGGACTTGCACACTTAATTTATGATTCAAGGTGGCAGAGCAGCATTGTGTGCTGAGAGATCAACTATGGAGAGCCACATCACATTACAAAGCAGTGTGGGGTTTTGCTCTGAAAATGATTACATACTGTTATCATAGGTCTCCTTTCTGCGGTTAAGGGTAGTATATTATCAATGCTTAGCACAAGTCAATATTTAGTTTGTCTTTGACATTATTATTGTTGCTGATTTTATTACAATGGTCAAGGTGACGTAGCTGTTTCTGCCAATTGGCTTTCTGTGTGTGACAATAACCGGGATTGCCTTGGTGTCATTCACAACACTGTAGGAAACCGGGTGCTGTGCCAAATTATCCTACAGCTTCCCCTACCAAATAAATGGAGGCAGTGGAATTCTGGGACAGAGGCAAAGACCTATGTTAGCCATACCCAGAGTGCATCACTGAATAGCAGAAACTAACTAGAGGTCTCCAAACTAATAAGAGAGTCTTTGAAAAGCCTCAGCACACATCTCACACACACGTGCGCTTGCGTGCACACACACACACACACACTCACACACACAGAATGTTGAGAAAACATGGCAATGAAATGCCCCCAAATACTCCTAACTCCCCCAAAGCTGATCCAAGGAGATTCAGAGGGCAAGAAATTAAAAGTACACAGTCATAATTCAAAAGGTAAACAAAAGGAGATTGGAAACAGATCAATACAGTGCTTAGTAATTTTAAAGAATATATAACTAAACAGATAATGGTCAAAATAAAAACAAAATAATCAGTGAGTCTACAGAATACACTAATAAGTTAGCTGAGCTAACATAATGATACAAAACAGGAATATCCTTGATAGACAAAATCAGAGTCAATGCAAAGGTACTGAAAAGAAGTTCAGGAGGTTAAAAATTCTATTGAAAGTATGGGCAGCAGGAGTGGCCAGTGTGAAGACAGAGTCAGAATTAGAACACAGGATGGCTATCAGTGACCAGTTGTTGAGAGATGCCTTCAAAACAACAATAAACAACAAAAGTGGATCCAAAATCTGCTGGATAATTCAAAGAAATTAATTAGTATTAGTGAAAAATCAGAAAATAGTACAAAGGGCATTTTAAAACTTGCTTACAAAAATAATAGAAGTGAAATTTCCAAATATAGGGAAAGCATAAAACTAACAGATAAGTGAAGCATATAGAACCATACATAACAAAATCAGAAAAGAAAGTTTTCATGACACATCATAGTAAAAATTGCATAATTCCAGTAGAAGAATAGAATCTTAAAAGTTGTTAAGGAAAAGCAACAAATCACTTTTAATGCAAAACCTTTTAGAATTACAGTAGACACTAGACTTGGTAGCACATGCCTGTTGTTCTATCACTTGGGAGGCTGAAGCAGGAGGATAACCACAAGTTTGAGGGTAACCTTGGTTACATAGTGAGTTCTAGGCCAGCATGAGCTACATAGCAAGAACCTATGTAACGACTAGAATTACACTATAATTATCAACTGTCTTGGTTACTTTTCTCTCCCTGTTGAGACAAAATACCTGACACCCAAAGTGAAACAAGGAAAGGTTTATTTAGCTTACAAGTTGTAGAGGTTTCAGTTCATACTCAACTAGCTGCAAGGCAGGGTGGCATGGCACTGGGGCAATACCTCAAGGCAGCAGCCAGAGCAAAAGGGGGAAACAAGCCTCTTTTCCTCCTTTATATTGTACACAGGCCACCCCTCCCCCCAGGGTGGGTGTAGCACTCACAAAATCTCTGTGCCCTGCTCTTGCACAGGATGGGGATATTTACAAAATAAGAATCCTGGCTCCTTCTGAATCTCTTAGTTAAACTTCTAAGCTTCTCAAGTTGACACAGTGTATCAACCATAACAATCCACCCTTGTCAACTTGGCAACCAGACACATTTCTTTAAACCGATTTCCAGAAACAAGAAATGCTTATTCTTAACATTTTGCAACTTGAACATTATAACACATCTTAACAATCCTTAAGAACCAACATTAAGTCTATCAACATTATATTACATTAGAACCATAACTTTTTGCTCCTGTCCTCCCAAAGACTCATACACATTCCTTGATGTAAAAGGCATTTAGTCCATCTGAAAGAGTTGCCAAAGTCCTAACAGTTTCAGCATTGCTGAAAAGTTCAAATCCCAAGTCTCTTTCAAGATGGAAGGCAAATTCTTAGCTGCATATGCCTATACAAATGAAAACAAAGTTAAATACTTCCAACATCCAATGGCACAAGATAAACATTCTCATTCCAAAAGTTACAAACAGTAGGGTACAAAGGACTTGGACAAAAGCAAGTCCAAAATCCAGCAGGGCAGACATTAAATTCTGCAGCTCCATGTCCAGCATTTGAGGCAATGTGTTGCGAATTTTGAGCTCCAAAGGGCTTGTGTGATTTCAGTTCCATGGCACTTCTGGTGGTTACCAATCCTACCGTCTCTCTCTTGAGCTGGCTTTGCTCCCCCATTGCAGCTTTCCTTAGATGATCCATGTTCCTGGTTTTCCCAAATTTTTGCAGTCTCCAGTGTACCTTTGGCTTTACACTCACAGCTCCACACACTTCCCTCTCAGGGGCACACTGCCTGGCCTCCCAGGCCCTCTGAAATCAGGATGGAAGCCTTTTCAACCTCAGAACTTGTGCATTCTGTGCACACCTAAAACCAGCACAATGTGGATGACACTGAGGTCTGCTGTCAGTTGGAGCAGTGGCCAGGCTTTCCTCTCTTTTGCCTGTTGTGGTCAAGTTCCTGGAGCACTGAGCACTCGGAACTTGATTGTGAGGGACACATTTTCTAGGTCACCTACACTCTGAAATCTGGTTGTGGCTGTCGCCGTTCTGGAACATGGTGCTCTGCAACTTTTTCCTCCAAGCAAAGTCTTTGAGGCTGCAAAGGGTAGAGACCCACCATCGCTTCCTGTGATGCCTCCAGGTCTTTTTAATTTTCCTGTTCCTTCTCAGCAATGGAGATCTCACCTCCATTGCTACAGTCCACAGCTTTACTGGAGCTTTCTTTCTGGCCAAACTCAAAACATTTTAAATCACCCAGATGAGTCCTTTGCTCTTGATTTGCAACATAAATCTGGCTAAAAGCCCCCAACAATAGCCATGCCACTGCCTCAGCATTTGACTGCCTTGAAATTTCTTCTGCCAGATTAATCAGTCTGCTACCCTTAATCTCAGTCTCAGGCAAAGTCTCTGGACAGGAGCAAAATGCAGACAAATTTTATGCCAAGCTGTCATACACATCAACTGGAGTCCAACAATCAGTGCAGTTCTTCTTCCCAGTAGAAACCACCCAAGTCTGGTCTTTACCAGCAGATTTTCTATCAATCTTCTGGTCACCTAAGCTCTGACCATAACCTCCCATGTAGAAAGCCTAAACTGTGGTTGCAGGGCTATTCTTTCAGGCGACACCTCCAAACCTGTTGAAACTCTTCCCACAAGTCATTCCCAAAACTCTTGAACCACATGGTCAGATACAGTCATAGCAACAACTAAATTCTAAGGATAGAAAACAATATTCCATGAAATGGTAACTCAGAAAAGAGTAGGAATAGCTATCCTAACTTCAAACAAAATGGACTTTACAACCACACTTGATCAAAAGAGGCAAAAAAAGTCACTAATTATTGGTTAAGAGAACAATTCAACAGGAAGAGACAATGACTATAAACATATATGCACTGAAAAGTGATGCATTCAACTTCATGAAACCATCAGTACTCAATATAAGAGATCAGATAAAAGTCAACACAATTATAGTGCAGACCTCAAAACCTCACTATCACAAATAGACAAATCAACTAGACAAAAAAAAAAAAAAGATATCAGATTTGAGCCAAACCTTCAGGCAAATAGACTTACTAGGTAGTTATAGAGTATTCCACTCAACAATAATAGAATATACATTCTTCTCATTAGCACATGGAACTTTCTCCAAAGTATACCACATATTAATCCATGAAGCACATGTAAATAAATGTGAAAGAATAAATATTATCCAATGTATATTATTGGATCATATCCCAGCGAAACTAGAAATTAATGGCAAAAACAGCCATATAAATTATACAAGTGCATGGAAATTGAACAATACACTCTTGAATAATTGATGGATAATAGGAAAAAAATTAGGAAAGAAATAAGACAGCTCTAAAATTGAATGATAATACCATAACTTATAAGATACAAGGAAAGAAATTCCTAATTATGAGTACATAGCTGTCAATGCCTTTACCAGAGAAACAGTGCAGTGGGGCTAAGGATGTGGCTCAGAGGTAGAGCTCTTGCCTTGCATGCACAAGGCCCTGAGCTCGATCCCCAGCACCACAAAAATAAAATAAATTAAGCCAGAAAAACATAATAAGCTCAAATAAATAACCTAATGTTCTACCTCAAATTTCCAGAAAACTGAGAACAATTCAAATCAAAAGCTAGTGCAAGGAAGGAAATTATGAAGATCATAGAAGAAATCAATTAAATGAGACTTAAAAAATAAAATGAATAAATGAATTGAAGACCTGTTTTTTGAAAGAATTTTTTAAAGATTGACAAGCCCTTTGCCATCATCACCAAAAACAAAAAAATGACCCAAATCATTGAAATTAGAAAAGAAGATGAAATCACAGTAGCTACTCTTAAAATCCAGAAGACTATCAATAAACATTTCACAAACCTGTATACTAATACATTGAAGAATTCATAAAAAAGATAGACTCCTAGAAACATATGAAATGCCAAAACTGAACTGAAAAGAAGCAAAAACTATGAACAATAACAGGTAATGAAATTGAAACAATAATAAAATACCTACCAACTGAGAACTTCAGGGGAGATTTAACATTAATGAAATTGAAAGGGAAGAAATACTCCCAAAGTCATTTCTAAAAACTAGCAGTATCTTGATTCTAAAACTAGACAAAAATCCAAAGAAAAAACATAACTACATGACAGACTCTTTAATGAACACAAACACAAAAAATCTTCAGTGAGATGCTAGAGAGCAGAATACATTAAATCATCAAAAAGATAATATATCATGAGCAAGTAGGATTTAATCAAGGGATATAAGCATATTTTAATGTATATTATTCAATAAATGTAATACATAGCACAAACAGAAGCAAAGATAAAAATCACATGATCATTTTAAATAAAAAAGAAAAGGCCTTTGACAAAATCCACACCCATTCATGATACAAACCTTGAAGAAAACAGGTATAGGCAGAAAAAACCAAAGGTTTTCTCTTCAAAATCAGAAACAAGACAAAGATGTCTCACTGTTGCCACTTTTGTACAGTACAATACTAGAAACATTAGTCAGAGCAATCAGGCAAGAAAATAAAATAAAAAGATATGTATAGGAAAAGAATTCAATTTACCATTATTAGCAGATGGCATAGCCTTCTAAACAAAAGTACTCAAAAAATTCCACCAAAAAACACCTACAGTTAATAACCAAATTCAGCAACGCAGCAGGATAAAAAATAAACACACAAGAATCAATAGTATTCTTGAACTCTTTTAGAAAGAAATTAAAAAAATAATACCATTCACAACAGCACTAATAACAATTAAATACTTGGTCATTAACTTAATCAACTTCCTAAAACTAATGTATAGCATTAACACAACCCCGGTCAAAATACAAGCAGCATTCTTCAGCATTCTTCACACAACTACAGAAATAAATCCTAAAATTTTATGAACTAAGAAGAGACCCAGAATAGTAAAGCAATCTTGGGTAACAACAGTAAATCAGAAGGCATTACAATCCTAGACTTGAAGTTACATTACAAAGCTACAGTAAAAAAAACAGCACAACACAAAAAACAGATATGAATAAGTGGAACAGAACAGAGAGTATAGAAATAACCTAGGAACATGCAGCTATTTGATTTTTGAAAAAAAGAGTAAAAAATGTACACTGCAGGAAAGATAGCCTCTTTAACATATTGTGCTGTGAAAACTGGTTACCCAAGTGCATAGGATTAAATTTAGCAACACCTATCTCACTGTATACAAAACTAAAATAAAATGGATCAAAGAGACAAATGCTAAAACAGCAGCACTTTAGCTGCTAGAACATAAAATAGGTTAAACTCTTGAAATCATAGGCATAGGCAAGCACTTTCTGAATAGAACACCACTGACACAAGAAATAGTACCAAGTGTCAACCAGTGGGAACACACTAAATTAAAAAGCTTTTGCATAGCAAAGGAAACAACGAACAGTGAAAAGATAACCTACAGAATTGGAAAAACTATTCGCCAACTATTCTGTAAATAGAAGACTAACTTTCAAAGATAAAATACCAGTCAAAATATTTGCAGATGAAATGAACAGATACTTCTCAGAGGAAGTACAAATGGCCAATAAATACATGAAGAAATGCTCAACCTCACTGACCATTAGAAAAATAAAAATTAAAACAATGCTGACAACAACCTTTCTCCAGAAAGAAAATCTATCATCAAGAAAGCAAATAACAATAAATGATGGTGAGGATACAGGGGAAAAGAGACTCTTAACCATTGTTGGTGATAATGTAAATTAGTACAACCACTATGGCAATAAGTATAGAAATTCCTTAGAGAAAGCTAGAAATTCCATTTGACCCAGCTATTCCTATTCTAGATATCTTCCTAAAAGAGGTAAAAATATCATATCACAGTGATATATGCACACCTATGTTTATAGCAGCACGATTCATAATAGCTAAATCTTAGAATCAGTCTATCTGTTCAGCAAAAGAAAATGGATAAAGAAAATGTTGTATTTATAAACAGTAAAATACAGCTGTGTCATAACAAAGGATAAACTTGAAGCATTTGAAGGAAAACTGATCGACCTTGAAACCATAATGTTGAGTGAAATAAAAACACAAACTTAAATATTAAATACTTTCTGTTATATAAGAAATTCAAAATAAGTAGAGAGATAGATATTTTTTCAAGCAGATTCAGAGAGTGGAGAGACAGGGAAGTGAAAGGGAATTTAAAAAGCATCAAGATGTGCTGTGTATCCGTACAAAGTTCACACAAGGATGTAAACATTATGCACTGCAATCATATACTAATAAAAACTGAAAAAAAGAATGAAAAAGACATAAAACATAAATCAATGGGTCCATTTATAAGGAGATAGCATGCATTGCTAGAACACATCAAATGATCAGCTCTCTTTTGCAGAGATTCAAGGAAAACCTTAATGTGGAAGACAGGTGGAATTTGAAAGATAACTAAGTTTTCTCATCGTATTAGAGAGAGGATATTACACATGGACAGAGAAACTCATGAAAATTCACCTAGAAAACTACATATGAAGAACTCTTGAAAATTCAACTATGAAACTCAAACTGAGTATATTTAAGATAATAGGAAAAGGTGGGCTTCATAGGGGTGTAACATAGGGGTGAAATGTCACTAAGAGTATACTATGAAGTTCTTAAAATGTCACTGTACTGGTCATCTTCCTCTGCTTTCAGTAGCATTTATCCTTCCTTTGATTTGCCAGGAACTACAGTGTAAGAACCCTTTTCATGGAATCAGTTATTGGGGACTCCTGGAGTGAGTCCCCAGTCTCCTGCCAAGTATTATTGTATATAGCGAGAGGAAAGAGACAAAGTAGGGTATAGGCAGGAACCTGGGATGACCAGTTGTTCTTGGGGAGCAAAAGGTCACAGGTCACCTAAAAGGTTGGTGTTTATTCACTACATCTGAGTCAAGGACAATGAGTGAAGGGCAGTGGATGTTTCCTGGAAGAGTAATGGTGACTACAGTGAGCAAGTAAGAAGAAAAAGCATTCTTGCAAAGACAAGGATAAGGATGAGAGAGGAGAGCAGTGAGGAAAGTGTAGTTTTTCCAGATGCCAACTATCTCTGGTAGGTCTTATCTTAGGTACAGTAGTTACTAGCCCTAGGGCTTCCAGCAGTGACCAGAAAAGAGTGGGGAGTTTCCAAGTTCCAATCTGGCTCAAGAGCAGCGCAAGAACAAGCATGGATAGCCCTTAGACTCAGTTTATAATTTGTGGTTCCCAACAGTAAGATCCTTTTATAACTAGATTTCTAGAAATTTTGAACAATAAAAGGTACAATCAGAAAAATGGAGGGTGGATTCTGTACAGTAGTTGGAGTGTTTCCCTATGCTTCCTTGTGTGTTCTCTCCATCTCGACTGCCTGAAGCTCCTGACAGAGATGCTTCCTCCATGGTATCGGATTTGTTCTCTCTGTGAATGCCTACATTGCTTGGCATCCTCTCTGTTTCTTAGCTCTTCTATTGGCATCTACTCTCTCTATGAAGTTTTATTTATTTGAAGTACCTAGAGTAGTTTCTGTTTTCACTAGACTGTGACAAATCTAATAATACTATAAAATTCAGACATTATTCTGTGTGAATTGTGAAGACTCTTATGCAGGAGAGTGGTCTATCAGATTTGTGTTTTAGAAAACTTCCCTAGGCAATAGTTGGGGAGAAATTGTAAGAAAGATGAGTCAGAAGATAAATATTATATAAGAGGGAAATGATGAGTGATTTCTCAGAGCAGTGACTAAGCAAATCTTTTAGATTAATAATGTGCCTTGGTTTGTGAGTGTAATTCATTCCAAAACCATGCTTGTAATCCAAAACACTTGTATATCAAAGGAAATTTTCCCACAGGAAAAAATGGAAACTCAAATGATTCATTCCACAAACCAAAAATACTCATATAAAAATGATTGCAATACTGTAATATCATACACAATAATAGAGAAAGTATAAAACATAAAGAAAAGTAAACTCAACTTATGTTTTAAAAGTTACTTGGTTGGTGTGGAGGGGACGGGAAAGACAGGAGGGTTATTGTGTAGGATGATTTTCATTGTCACTAACAGAGTCACTGCTATCTGTTGACCTGATGGAATCTTTTCATTCAATTTAAATCAGAAACCTCTTCAACAACACTTGCTTTTGCCTCGTTTTCAGGATCTCATGGAAATGTGACATTGCTTTGTGGTTAAACAGATTCATACGTGTACTTCTTATTTGGATGATGCTTTTCTACAAATTTTGCACTGATTCTCATATTTTTCACACCTCCAAAATCTCATTGGAAGTGAGAGATTCCTCTGCCTTTATCTTCTCCTCTGCCTTTTCTCCTCATCTACAGATGAAATCACCTCCATAACCTGTTTCTGTCAGGAGATGATCACCCACAATCCCACAGAGAGACAGACAGACAGACACAGAGTGAGAGAGAGAGAAAGAGAGAGAGAGAGGACCCATTGGCTCAGTTGTGATCATGTGACATGTGGCATCATGTACGACTCATATTGCAAGACAGCACTTGGTTTCAAATCAAAATTTATTTGAAATGTTTGCCCACCATGGGGAACGTTCACAGGTTACCTGCAAACCAAGATTTTGCTCTATTTAAAAGATGATATTGTCGGGTTCTAATGGCCATTTGGATAATATAGTTTGCACATTAGTATCCACCATTTTATATGAGCAAGGGGGTCCTGGGGAGGAATGGCAATCTTTATCTCTCACATCCAATCTTTTTTTTTAATCAGTACCGAGGATTGAACTCATGACCACGCACTTGCAAGGCAGGTGCTTATGCCACTGAGCTAAATCCCCAGCCCCTCATATACAGTCTTGAGCCCATACCAAAGTCTGGACTCACTTAGCTGGTAGAATGGCAGCACAACAGGTAGGTAAATCTCAAAGCCTTCCTGACAATATATTTGTCAGTGCCATATCAACAGAGATTGTAGTACAGACACAAAAACTGAAAGACTAATGAGAGATAAAGACGAGAGATGTAATGGGTCATCAGACTTCCAGTTTTTGATCCTGAATTGGCTGAAGGCAAAATCTAAAAGAAAATTAACATCTTATTTACATCTTATTATCATCAGCGATCAATCACAGCTACTTTAACCTTCCTAGATGTGAATGTCTTACTGTCATTGTTGCTTCATTCAACCTATGGTCTTTGATAGAGAGGACAAGACCCTCATGAGAAGTGTGACTGAGGTTGACTCCTTGATGTTTACCTCAGAAGATTTAGATTATGGAGCAAATGTAGTTGTTCTATTTTACCTTAGTACATCCTAACACCAAGCAAGAAAGGTAAAACATGACTCCCAAAAGGTGTTCTTATTTACATTTGTTCTTCTTACGATTTTGTCACATCCAAAGTGTGATCACCAATCTTGACTAATTTGTGGATCTGGACTCTTGATCAAGTATAGAAATAAAAGGGTAGAGTTCAGAAAGGTTGCAAGTCAAAAGCAAGTTTCACTGGAAAATGGGGAAAAGATCCTCCATAGATGAGAGGTCTCAGAACTGGAAGTACACTGCATCTGTTGGGCAGGGTTCATTTTCCGGGTGGTTTGGGCGGTCCCTTCTCATAGGTGACACACAGTCACTCACACAGTGGAATTTGATTTTGCATTAGGTTCCCCACTTGTGTCTGCAGGCATAGAAGGGCACTGCAATTGGGCTAGTATGATGTTCACAATTGCGAATAGTGTTCTGGTTTGATTAACTCTCAGGATATTGCACCAGTGTCATCTTGGGCTTACTTTTTGCCTCACAGCTGTTCTAAGTAGGTTTAACTTCCTCCTACATGTCTGCTTTTGTTATAGCTTGTGTCTAGACATCCTCTCAAAGCCTCATGTAGTCATAGGTGGGGCTCTTTCAGAGGTGGCTCTGAATCCTGAATGTGTGACACTGGGATTGATTCATGGTGCAAGGCTAGGATCAAGAGTGCTAAGATTAAAGATGTGAGAGTCCCACCCATGCTGAGTAGCATGGATAAAATATAAAGAATAGAAAGATCTATGGTCATCCCTTGTTGCTTTTGCTCCCTTATGCCCACCATGAAGTTTTTCTCCTCTGCAATGCCTGTCTGTCATGCCACCCTGCCATGGAGTCAGCCAATCAAATACTGAAACATCTACAAACTGAGAGATAAATGAACTTTTCCCCCTTGACCTTTGAGTGTCTGGAATTTTGTCTCAGCAATGAGAAAAAAGTAACTAAAAAAACTTCCCAGTTTTGGCCCTGCCTATTGGTCTCTGTACCTATAATTTTACTTTGCTAACCCTTACCTCTGTCTACCAAACATGATTAACATACTGACCATTGCGGAATCTCTTTTACTAAGTTTTCTCTAGTGGGGCTCTGGCTCCTTCTATTTTGGAATATCTCAGAGAAAATACTAAAATTTTTCTTCTGCACCCAAGAATCTATTCCTCCTGCTATAATTTCTCACTATATTACCAATTAATCCCGAACTTAGAGGTTCAAACAACTATCTCATTGCTTCTTACAATTTTGTGGGGAAGGAAGTCAAGCAGGGCTCATCTCGTGTTCTTTTTATTCTACATGGTATCAGTGAATGTCTCCAGGTGGTATTCAGCTGGTGCATAAGCTGATTCCAGTGCATCTAAGATAAATTAATTTACATGAAAGCACCTGTAAAGGATGGCTGTGCAACTAGACTTTGCTGTTTACCAACACACTTTTATACAGCCATGACATATGGTAACCCTGAGGAAGTAGACATCTACGATTTAGCTTGGAACTCTAAAAATAACATGGTGGAAGCCGTATGGGCAGTGTTATTGTTTAGATCTAAAATGTTCCTTAAAATCTCATGTTTTCAGAGGTGGAACTATGGAAGATGATTGGCTCCTCGGGTACTAAACTTGTCAGTGTATTAATCCACTGATAAATCCATAGCTGAATGTGCTGTTAGGAGTTGTGGCCTATTGCAGAGGTGAGTCACTGGAAGTATGACCTGGAAAGATGCATTCTTGTCCTTGATTCCTCCTTTCTCTCTCTCCCTCTGCTTTCTGGATCTCATAGGTTAAGCAGCTTCCTTCCACCCCACCTTTGCAGCATGTCACTTCTGCTTTGGTGCCCCCTGATTATGGACTGAATCCTCTGAAACTGTAATCCAAATAAAACTGTTCCATTGAGTTGTAGGTGTTAAATATTTTGTCCCAATAATGAGAAGTGACTAATACAGGTATGTTTTGCTATGCTCATTGTATACTTCTAGTGAATGAAATGGTCATAAACCCACCCAGATTCAAGGAAAGTAGACACAGAGCCCCAACTCTTGATGAGTGTCATGGAATTTGAAGCCATATTTTAAAGCTACTATTTCTTCTCTGCAATGCCTGTCTGCCATGTCACCATATCTTGGAGCCCACTGGACACACAAATCTTACATAAAATTTCAGTTCCAGAAAGAACTATTGAACACTTGTGCCAAAGGTACCTTTTTGTGTGGTAATATGATTTTGACAAAATGAAGTTACACAATATTAAGCAGTTTTCTTAACTTCTGACCTGCAGGACTCTCAGGTTCTTCTGAGTAGAAGGGAGAAAGTATAAAAAAAATTTAGTATTATTTTTTAAATTTTTATTTTTATTACTATATGTTGACAGTACACAATGATTGCTTGCCTTGTGTGGAGTTCATGCATGGACATAATACATCTTCATTCTTTTCTTCTTTCCCTTTCCTTTCCCCTCCCTCTTCCTCCATCTCTTGGTGCCCTTTGTCTTTGCAAAAAAAAATATGTCTCTGTTTTCTATTATCTATCTTGTATTTTGCTTTTTAACTTATTTTTTAAATTGAGAATAAATCAAACATGGCTTTCTAAGATGACTTAAGTATAACTAGAAGACACCCAGAGAACTGTAGGCATCATGAGTATAACCACAGGTTATTGAAGCTTAATACAGGTATCCTACCATTAAGATGGAAGTAAAAGTAAGTCTCTGCTTCCACAAATATTAGTCATAAACTACCTTGAGTCTTTTATGGGCTTTTCCTTCCTTCTTGAACATCTTAATTAAAAGTTACAATGACTGACAGTGTTGGCTTCCTTGTGAACTAAAGGAGCATCCACAGAAGTCCATGGAATGTGCATTGTCTTGCAGTCTTTGCTGAGGGCCAAGCAACCTCATAAAACAGTAAGATATCAATTATTTATTATAAGGCTATGGAAGAAGTCATGGTATAGGGCTTCTTTCATTTTGAAGATTTCAGTTTTCAAGTTACAGGACAGAAAGTAAATAGCTTTGAAATTACAGGAAATTGGAGACAGGAAATTTTAGTTTTGGTCACAAGCTACAATACCTTTGGTGAATAACATTTGATGAACCTCAACAATCACTGGAGGGGGTGGGGATCCTATTAAGCTGCTTCAAGATCTGGATGTGTTCAGGTGGAGAGATATATGGCTTCATATTACTTTCAGCATATTAAGGTGCCATTCACAAACGAGATGATCTATGATAGTCATCATTCACAACTCACTGCAGATTGGGAACAGTACCCCAACAGTACCCTCCATACAAAATGCAAAGTACAGAAGCCTAAGCAGTCTGGTTTTGATTTGAGAACAAGATGAGACTGCAAAAACTGCCCTGATGCTTTGAGGACCTCTGGGTTCTTGTGCATCTTCATAATGACAGATGTGGAAGATCAGGGAAGTGTAAGGCCAAGTTAGCAAGGATCACGCTGAAACACACATGCCATGAGCCCCTTTCTCTCTTCATTCTCACACTCTCTCTCATGGACAGCTGTGTGTTACTGCTCCCACCCAAGCAATGTGTAGGCAATGGAAATAGGAGGAGGACAAGGAGCCCACTGGCCTCCTGCAAAGCACAGTATTGAGTTCAGTTTTCCTCTGGCCAAAAGCAATGACTCCTACATGCTTGCTTCCTTGCCTTTTATCTGCTTTTCTTCTTGTTAGCCAGATTTTAAGGGATCACCTAAACAGGGCTTTTCAAGTATAGGACTGAACCTGCCGTGTTTTGCAAGTGGATTGTAGATGGTAAAGAGGCATAGCATGAGACCACATGGGATGCATAAGGAGAAAGTGGGTCTCTCTAGGGATTCTTAGGCTGATCATATCAGGGAGGGGATCTGGTATCTTCTCGCACATACAGGATCCAGCAGAACAGAGTAACACTGTTTTGTTCACATTAGGTTTGTCTTCTGTATGTTGCAGGTGATTCTGACTTTTTACCCAGATAATAGTTAATATAAACAAAGTACTAACTTTTGATATGAAAAAAGCAGGCAGAGGATGTGTAATGTTCTCCCACAAAATGCCTCACATTTTTGACGTGTCATAATGAATATAATTATTTTCCTTTTTTACTGTAAAGTTGAAGTGCAAGCCCTAGACTCAAAGTACAATATAGCTGTTGCTATCACATGACATCTAATTTGTATTCTGCTAATAATCTAGGTACTAGATAAGATGAATTTGCTGTTAATATTGTTACATTATTGATATCATAAAGTAGAATTTTTTGTTGCCACAAAAAATAAAGACTCACATCCTTGATGGCAATTGTAGATTTTACACATCAAAAAAGGTTATTTGCCTGTGATTTTTATGTATTAGTAAAACACTAAAAATATATTGTATCAGATTTCCCAACCGCTTAATGTTACTCATAATTAGTTCCCTAAAAATAGTAGAACTAAAACAAACGATGCTATCAAGATAGTGCATTCTTAAAATTTAGTACCAATTTGCTTGCCAAATGCAGAGAGTATAAAAGGGATTTTCTAACTAAGTTATAGAAATCATAATATTTTTGAAGTGTCTAAGCATGCTGAAACTAAATGGAAAACTTTGAATAGGTATTAATGAGAAATGCTATATTCTGAGTTTTTAGAAAGCAACCTTCTAAGTACAGAGTGTGTGTGTGTGTGTGTGTGTGTGTGTGTGTGTGTGTGTGTTTCTGTGTTGATGAGAAGGAATTGGGAAAAACTGCTTTTATCACCACTCAAATAGAAATTTTTTAGGGAAATGGGAGTTCAGTTTTGAATTGGAAGTGTATCATGGTTATTAAAGCTAATGCATTCCACCTGAAGTTTAGAGAGCTCTATATGGTGTATTGGTCAGTACAGATATAGATGGAAGGTAGAGTTCAACTACAGGTACAGTATTCTAAAAGAAGCCTCAGTGAGTTTTTCATGTTCATAGGCAGATGACCAGCATTCTGAAAGTCTTACTACAAGGAATAGAAATAGCAACCTTGAAGAATAAAATATAGCTGGGAAGGGGGTATAGGGCAGCATGGAATGACACAATAGCTCCCTTAAAATTTCTGTTGATTCTGACATTCTATTTATAGCAATAATTTAATGTGTCTTTTGTGAAATAAAAGAAACATGAAGGGGAACCAATTTAAATTTAAAAACTTCAGTGTAGTTCAGGTGAGAAGAATATATGACAAAAATAAGAAAGAGGAAGCAAATGCTTGAAGCATGGGGTGTTCTGACCTTGTATGACCTTCTAAGTTAACAGGAAAATTGAAGTCCTGAGAGTTTAGATAAACTGTGTGTAGTCACATAAGTAAGTTTCTGTCTTCATTCACCCACTGATTTATCTGTGTGTTTTAATATGAAGCTCTGACAGTGTGCTATGTAGAGTATTGGATACCAGTTCTCCTGCCATCCTGCCCTAGTTCTGTTCCATGGTCAGCAGATTCTCCTGTTTCTTTGCAGATGGAGATAGAGGACCTGGGATAGAGAGGCTGCCATTTTTAAACAGAACTGTAATATGCAATTAGATTGCCTGGGGCTGCAAGCAAAAAAATAGTCAACTAAAATATCTTCAACAATTAGATTATTAATTTGTCATTTAATAAGACACCTTAACCAAGGATTCTAAAACAGTGGTAAATATTGACTCAAAAAAGATAAAAAACTTTTAAAATAGTCTGAATAAGACCTTAAATGAGAGATTTAGGGGTTAAGTCAAATGAAGTAGAAGCCAATATCTCTTTTCTCCCTCTGTCCCAAAGATACTGACCATTTAGATACAGGGGAAGAGTGCAGTATGTGGTATCCTTAAGGAAGCAAAATGACAAAGAGACGGTTGACAGGAGCAGATGCTGAGAGAAAATGTTGCTTGCAATCAGAATATTGCAAAGATGTAGCCAGATGCAGGTTATCAAAGATGGAAATACTGAAGAAACCAGAGAGGCCTGAAGTTCCTGGGTCAGGGCACAAACAGGGTAAAGTGCAAACCTCAGACCAGACCTGTAAGGTGCCTTCCTGTCTGTCCAGCCTCTGCTTTTTAACTTTTTATTGAAGAACCTACAAAGATTAAAGGGCATAAGTCATAACTGTGTAGTTTGATGAATTTTCCCAAACTGGACACACCCTTGGACAGAGCACCCAGATTCTTGAAACAGGATACATACCATCAGTAGCCAAGAAGCCCCCTCATAATAGCCCTCCACTCATTAACTCCCAGAGAGGAACCACACCCCTGCTTTCATCCCTGAGAAGAAAGGACACAGTCACTCAGGGCACCTGCTCTGATTTCATCCACCATACACTATGTTTGCAAGACTCCATGTTTGGTTTTGGTTCATTCATTCTAATGGCTGATTAGCCTTCCAGTGTAAATGTACAACATTGCACTTACACTTCATACACAGGCCTTTAGGTAGTTTTCAGATGGGGACATTACTGACACTGCTGTTAGGGATTTGATTGCTGTTTTGTTTTTCTTTTTTATGTGAAGGTATGTTTTCCTGTGAGGTTCTTCCTTAGTAGGACAAGGATGAGTCACCAATTTCAGTCTCATTTTATTCCATTCTCACCTTTCTGTACATCACAAGGCCTCCAAGCAGTTTTAATTGCATGCTGTTTCTTCTTCCTGTAATTTTTATGTCACTCACTCTGCACCTGGCTATTCCCCACTTGTCACTGAGATTTGGGATAAAATCTCACTTTAGGAGAGCCCTTCATGGACTTTCTATTTTCATATTCCACTTCTTGCTAGGTTTTAGTTTTTCCAAACAACACAATTTTAGCTGAACCATCACTGTGTTGTTCCTACTTGATGCTGTAGTATCTAAGCACTACAGAGAGGACATCTGACTGCTCCAAACTGGGCAACCCCTCAGGGTCTATAATAGTAGATGCCTTGACAGTGGCTACTGATTTTTCATTAGTTAACTGGGCAGTAACCAAGGTTAGTAGTTCTCTAATAAGCCAAAGCTTTAGTTAATGGAATTCATGTAATCATTCAAAGGGAGATTACAATGTTCCCATGATGCCAAGTACCACATGGAGGTCATTCCTCAAATCCCCCTGATCTGTGACTGAGCCCAGTGTGCAGGCAGGTTTGGAGTGGCCCTTGTATAATGGAAGACCTAGTCCTGGGGACATGAAACTGAATGTACTCTAAAGGGGGTTTGGAGTCCCTGCAACTTTCTCCATTTCGCCCTTTCTTCTTAGAACATTTTCCTCTGATCATCCTCTCTCTGGGCTGTAACAACTTGGCAACCTCCAGGCCTGCATGAACCAACATGCCCCTATCTCAAATCATGACTGGCTTCCATTTCTTCTGGACATTAGGACCCTAACCCTTAAAAAGATGTTGATATTTAGTAGCCCTTTCATGTGTACAGGAACCAAGATGTGATTTCACAATTCTTTTCCAGAGTTACAATTTCTAATAGATGTCAGTGATTTGTTTATGCAGCAAAAATATACCATATGACTGCTAAACAAAATATTTAATAGTATGCTACATCTATAGCATACTCTAGGAAAGTTTTTATACTCCTTTATCAAAGGACTCCTCTAAGGCACGAGGGAGCTGACAGCACGGAGGAGCACTGGCAAAGGAAGGAGTAATGGAGGATGGTGATTTTTGGCTTGAGACTTTGCTCTTGATTACTCAGAACCTGAGAAGTGTGGGTAGGCAGAGGTGCTGTGAGTCAGAGAGTTCAACAAATTCAAAAGCTGATCATTTCTTTCCATACCTTAGCTGCCACTCTTCTATTGATATTCACCATGGAGAACCAGGTCTGTCACGGGTTAAAGGATGAAGCCGAAGGCAGAGTCAACATAAGTTTGAGGAAGGAAATGCTATTTTTTATTAGCAAACATAAATATTCAGCTAAGAAAGAAAATTAAATATCTAGAATCCACATGCTAGAAAGTAGTTTTTAAAGTGCTAAATTTATTATTTTTAGTTAAATATCAACTCACCAAAGGTACTAAAGAGAAAAAAGAAAGATTTTGCAGTTGAGGAATAAAGGATTCAGGTCATATTGCCAAAGGTGTTGCTTTATTTTTCTGTATCAGGAGATGTGTTCCAATCAATTTATTGATTCTTTCAAGAAAATGGGAAACAGGGAGGTAAACTTCCTTCTTGTGTGTGGGGGGGGTGGTGTGTGTGTGTGTGTGTGTGTTTTACTGGAGATGGAACCCAGTGTTTTGTACTTTTTAGGGAAATAACCTAGCACTGAACACCCCCATCCCTTTTTATTTTATTTTTAAACAAGGTTTCACTAAGTTGCCCAGGCTGATCTTGAACTCATGATCGTCCTGCCTCTACCTCTTGAGTAGCTGGGATTGCGGGCAAGCAGCACCATATCTGGATCTTCTACATCTCCATATATGCTCCCAGTTGACATGACACTATTAAGCCATATTCTGTCTGTCTACTCCATGCTAGGTTTCCTTTAAAACAAAATAAAATTTTAAAATCTTTTAATCTTTATTTTAAAATATTTATTTGGCAAATAAAATAATATATTCAAAATGAAACAGCATTATTCATGGGAGCCAAAGAGTTTATTTCTACAACACTTCACAGTCAGGTTTTCCAGTCATGTGTAGGGTTTCATAATGTACAACCAAATCTCTCTGGTCTCATGTGACCCTTACAGATTTTAGCAGAGACTAAGAGTTATGTATCTAAAAGGTAGGAAACTTGATAAATATCTGATATGAGAAAAAATAATTCATCAGTGAACAGATAAATGTTGGCCCACAAAAATGAAAGATTTCTTTTTTAGTGTTGAATATTTTGAAATAATCAGCACAAATTTGACACTCTGTGTACATTTATTAGCAATTTCTTGTCTTTCCTGTTTCTGAGGTCGTCTTCAATTACTTTTTTCAGGGTATTATAATTTTCACTGAATAGATCATTTACTTCTTTTGTTAGATTCACTCCTAAGTATTTCATTTTTTGGATGCTATTGTGAGGGTGTGGGGTTTTTTTGTTCCTCTCTCAGTGAGTTTGTTGTTTGTGTATACGAATGTTATTGATTTTTGAGTGTTGACTTTGTATCCAGATACGTTACTGAATTTATTTATCATACCTAGAAGTCTTTCAATGGAGTTTTGGGGGTCTTCTATGTAGAGTATCATGTCATCTGCAAATAATGATAATTTAACTTCTTTTCCTATCCTTACTTCTTTTGTTTATCTCTCTTGTCTAACTACTCTGGCTAGTAATTCCAGCACTATAGGAATAGGAGTGGTGATAATTGACATCCTTGTCTTGTTCCTGATTTTAGAGTAAAAACTCTCAGTTTTTGGCTGATGATGCTGGCTGTTGGTTTGGCATAGATGGCTTTTATCATATTTAGGTAAAGACCATTTATTCCAGTTTTCTGTAGGGTTCTTATCATGACTGAGTATTGGACCTTATCAAGAGCTTTTTTTTTTTCATTTCTAGAAATGATCCTATGATTACTTTTGGTTCTATTGATATGGTGGATTACATTTATTGATTTGCACATGTTGAACAATTCCTGCATTCCTAGGATGCATCCCACTTGGTCATGGTGTATAATCTTCTTAATGACTTGCTTCATTCTTTTTGCCAGTATTTTATGGAGAATTTTTGCATCTATGTTCATTAGGGAGATTGGCCTGTAGTTTCTTTAGTTCAATCTTTCTCTGGTTTAGGTATTAGAGTAATACTTGCTTCCAGGAATGAGTTAGGGAGAATTACTTTCCTTTCCTTTCAATTTCATTGAAGAGTTTGAGGAGTGTCAGCATTAAGTCTTCTTTGAATTTCTTGTAGAATTCCACAGTGAATCTGTCTGGATCTGGTCTTTTATTGTTGCTAAGGTTTTAATTACATTTTAAATTTCATTAATTGAAATTGGGTTATTCAGTAGTTTTACATCTTCTTGATCCAGCTTTGGTAATTCATATGTTTCTAGGAGTCTGTCCATTTCTTCTGTTATCAAATCTATGAGAGTAGAGGTTTTCAAAGTAGGTATTGATGATCTTCTCTATTTCCACAGGGTCTGTAGTGATTTTGCCCTTTTCGTTCCTTATTGCAATTTGAGTTTTTTCTTTCCTTTTTTTAAAATAAGGTTTGCTAAGGGCTTATCAATTTTATTCATTCTTTCAAAGAGCCAACTCTTTGATTCATTGATTCTTTGTATATTTTTTAGTCTCTATTACATTTGTTTCTGCTCTGATCTTTGTAATTTCCTTCCTTCTTTTGGCTTTGGGTTTAACTTACTCTTCTTTTTCTAGATGTTTGAGTTGTAGCATCAGGTTGTTTATTTGTGCTCATTTTGTTTTCCTGATGTGGGAATTCACCACAATAAATTTTCCTTTGAGGACTGCTTTCACTGCATCCCACAAGTTCCAGTAAATTGTATTTGTATTTTCATTTGCTTGTAGATATTGTTTAATTTCTTCTTTAATTTCCTCTGTGACCTACTGATTGCTCAGGAGTATATTATTCAATTTCCATGTGTTTGTAGAGTTTTTGCAGGTTTTTTTGTCATTAATATCTAGTATCATGGTGCTATGATCTGATAACATGCATGAGATAATTTCAATTCTTTTGCATTTACTTAAGTATGTTGTGTGTGCTAGTATATGGGTTATTTTAGAGAATGTTCCATGTGCTGCTGAAAAGAATATATATTCTGATGTTGTTTCATGGAACACTCTGTATACATCCATGAAGTCCATTTGTTCACAGGTGTGATTCAATTCTCTTATTTATTTGCTGATTTTTTGTCTAGTTGATCTGTCTCTTTTTGCCAATGGGGTGTTAAGGTCTCCCGTTATAATTGTGTATTGCTTATTTGATTTTTCATTTCTGTTAATATTTGTTTTGTATAGCTGGTTGCTCCCAAATTTGATGCATATATATTGAAGATTTTTATCTCTTCTTCTTGAAGTTTTCCCCTACCTAATATGCAGTGATCTTCTTTATCTCTTTGGATCATTCTTAGTTGAAGTTTACAATATCTGCAAACAGAATAGCTACCCTCTTTGGGGGGTTCCTGTTGCATGAAGTATTGTTTTCCATCCTTTGATTTTCAGTCTATGAGTTTCTTTTTGGGTTAGATGGGTTTCTTGTATACAGCATATGATTGGATGTTGTTTCTTGATCCACTCTGCCAGTCTGTTTCTTTTAATTGGTGAATTGAGGCCCTTTACATTAATGGTTATAACTGATATATATTGGTTTATTTTTGACATGTTGTCTTTCTGCAGTTGATTCTTTACCTTTCCCCTCTATTTACTGTTTGCCTTGCGTAGTGGTTTTTTTTCCTATGTCTATCTAGAATGTCTTCAAGTATTCTTTGCAGGATTGGTTTGGTGGTCATGAAGTTCTTCAGTTGTTCTTTGTCATGGAAGTATCTTATCTCTCCATCCATTTTGAAGGACAGTTTTGCAGGATACATCAGTCTGGGTTGGAAGTGGTTTTCCTTTATAATCTGAAATACTTCACTCCATGCTCTTCTTGACTTCATTGTTTGTGTTGAGAAGTCTGCTGTGATTCTGATAGGCTTTCCATTATAGGTGATCTTTCTCTTCTCTCTAACAGCTTTTAATAGTCTGTTTTTATGTTGGATTTCTTGGATGTTGATTTTTATATGTCTGGGTGTAGTTTTATTTTGGTTATGGCTATTTGGGGTTCTATATGCTTCACTTATCTGTATCTTAGTTTCCATTCTCATGTTTGGGAAATTTTCAGATATTACTTCTGTGAATAACCTCTTGATATCATTTATGTTGTCACCTTATTTTTCATTTATAACTATCAATCTTATATTGTTTTTCTTTGCATCATCTTTTAGCTGTTGAATTGTTATTTCCTGATTCCTTGTTATTTTTAAAAGGCCTTTCCTTTCTTGTTCACTAGCTGCAATCTTGTCTTTGAGGTCTGAAAGTCTATCTTCACTTTCATTGAGGTGGTTTTGTCAACTTTTAATGGAATTTGTAATTTCCTGGATATCTCTTTGAATCTCTTTTGTGCATCCTGTTTGTTTCTTATATTGTTCATTCAGGGTTTTCCATCTTTTTGCATTGTTCCTCTAATTTTTAATTGTGTCTTCTTTAGATATGTTCAGCATTTCTTTCATTATATTTATCATTGTTGCATGGGAGATAACTTGGGGATTTTACTTGGGAGATTATTTATGATCTTAGTTCTTTTATAGCTTCTTGGAGTTGTTTCTTTACTTCAGTTGCTATATTTCAGGACTTTCGGGTGTATGGTTTATATTTTCTTCTATGTTCATGTCTCCTAGGCTTGCTTAAGATGATCTGGAGGTTTGAGATTGTATTTTTCTCTTTCATTTTTTCATTTTCCTTTATTCCCAGGTGGCTCCCAGCCACTCAGAGTCACTGGATGGGGCCCAAATAGGCCTGGAGAGTCCTTCCTGTGGGTCCTCCAGTGATGGGTGATACTGGGTATAGCCCTAACAGTCTCTGAGTGATGCTCCAACACTGTCCTGTGGGATGGAAATCACTGCATGCACTTTTAGTTCACCATGCAGAGCACAGGCAGCTCTGGGCCACTTGGGGTTCACTGGGTAGGGCCCAAATTGACCTGAAGGGAACTTTTGGTGAGTCCTTTGGTGATGGGGGATGCTGGGCGGGGTCCTACCAGTCTCTGAGCGATGTGCCAAGACTTCCCTGTGGGATGGAAATCTCTGAACACACTAAAAAGTTATTTTTAAAAAAATTCTACTTTTTCTCTTCTTTTATTAGTGTTTTTACTTATGCACTCACCCTTTCATTCATTTCTTTGTTTTTCCTTTCAATGCTCATTGAGATTTCACTGTACTCTTACCAGTTCTTAGGTGAGGTGTTACACATGGAGGCATTTCAGTTTTTATCCTCGGGTTGCTCACTATTCTTTTAATGGGATTATTATTTTTGCTTTGTGTAATTTCTTTTTTTGAAGCAACAAAAGGAGTTGAACTTTTCCTATTCATAATGTGTCCACCTAGCTCTTTGCATGAGTCTTGTCAATAAATGCACCATGCCCTTTCCTCTAACACCTACTTGCTCTGGGGTGTGGTACCAACGTCATGCTTTGAAATGAAAAAGAAAGCTCATGAAACAGAAAATGACAAAGTAAGTGTAAAACAAAGAAAGTTTCTACTAGCCATTGAAAGATTAGAGGATTTTCATTCTTTCCACAGGTATTTATTAACTTCTATGTAGCTGATAATTTTAAGTCCTAGGAAAACAGCAAAATAGATATAAAAAAAAATTCCAGTTCTCATAGTATTAGCATCTATAAAATATCTGAATACATTCTATTTTCTTGGAACTTTACTCATAATTTCACCCAAGTCCCTAACAACCTAAATCTCCGTGAGGTAAAGCAGCTTGGTTGACATATCACAGCTGATAGGTAGCAGCTAGAACTGGGATATGAAATAATGTTCTATACATTTCACTCTAATGGCTCCCCACTCAAGGAGTTGACAGGACAACTGATTGGGGGAGTTAGGCTGATGCAGATGTATCTTTCCCCAATATGTCCTACTTTTGTGACATTTGTTAGGACAAAAGGCTTAATATCTGCTCAAATCCAAATAATAGTAGGTAACTTTTGGCTCTGTGCGATATCACTAGTAAAGATTTTAGTAGTTTCTAATGACCTTCCCTGGAGGTACTATAATAATGTCCCCTGTTATGGCTTGCATCTAGATTCCCTTTCTCTAAGCCTTATGCACTCATGGGTGGGGCTTTTGGGAGGAGGCTGCATAGTGGGTGTGTCACACTGGGATCACAGGTGTGTGGTACTGAATTAGACCAATAATTAGTTTAGCATAGTTCTGAGTATGGCTAAATAGATTTACTAAAGATGGAAGCTCCTCTCTGGGTGTGGATGGTAACAACCAATAGGCTTGTAACATGAATGGAATAATAAGGAAAGAGAGGCTCACTGCTTGTTGCATCCTGCCTGCCCTGCTACGGGCTGCTTTTCCTGTCATACTCCTCTACTGCTGTTTCAATATGTGAGCCAAAATAAAACTTTCCTCCTATAACTTGCAGGTGTCAGATATTTTTTTCCCAACAACAAAATTCTATGACATCTTCCTACCCAAGTTTTTGGACCAACATAGTTCTTACTATATATAGAAAGCCTAACAGCTACAGATCTTACGCCCTGTAGCTTATTGTCTGCTAAACCATAAATGCACCATAACTGTCTACCCACCAAGCCTGTGCACACTCCCCAGTCTAAAACATCTACCTCCATCACCCATTTGTCCAATTTCTGTAGTTATTTAAATCTAGCTTTTCTTTAAGGGAAGACAATGGCTCTCTTCAACAAAACCCTTCAAAACCACCTTCTTGGGGCTAGGGATTTAGCTCAGCGGCATAAGCACCTGCCTTGCACAGCCACCTTCTTTACCTATCTGACCAAGACCTTTAACTGTGGGAGGGGCCTTTGTCCAATTTCATCTTGTTTTGAAGCACAACAAAATTTGTTTCATGTATGTCTCCAGGACTCAACTGAGAATCTCAGAGGGGAAGAGCCTATCTCATTTGACTTCTTTTCCTACGATCTGACCCTGGGTCTGGCACAGATTGGTTGCTAAATGTCTATTTTACTGAATGAATGAGTCCATGGGTTGATGAAGGAAGGAGTCAAAAATTAATGAGTAGGTCAGGCATGGTGACTCATGACTGTAGTCCTAGCACTCAGAAGGCTGACACAGGAGGATTCTCATGAGTTTGAGGCCAACCTGGGCTACATAGAGAATTCAAAGTCAGTCTCATTTACAAAGTGAGACTCTGTCTCAAAAAAACAAAGCAAAACAAAACAATTAATGAGTAATTTAATGAATAAATAAGTGATTAAAAGAATAAATAAGTAATGGGTCATCTTAAGTCAAGAGGAATACTTACAATAGTGAACTATTATAATGATGTGGAAAAATGATTTTATCATGCATGATTCCTTCCTCTCCCCTCTTTCTTCCAAATTATTTCCTACTTTGTTTATCATTTATCTTACTGCACTCATGTGGGGGTTCTATCTATCTGGATATAAGTCAGTGGGGGAGGCACACAGGTTATTAACTATAGCTGTTGGGCAAGAAGGCTTTCCCAGGCCAAGAATATGGCCCAAAATGCCTCATATCCTTTGTCAAACCAAGCTGATGATACATTAAGTTCAATTATTAAATGTAGACATCATAAGAACTTCTAGATCAAAGGCAAGTAGATACACATTTATCAAGGCCAAGGGTGAGCTGTTACAGATTCACTGGTCTTTATTTACAATTCCAAAACTCAACAATGAAAATTGAGTTTTATCATAACTCATTTGGCAATTTGTGTGTAGCCTTTATTGATTTCACTTAGGGGAAAATACTCTTATATTTACCTGCAGATATAATTCCATGTCTATTTGGGGGTGCTTTCCAGTTCCTGCTGAGGATGTTACTTAAAATGAAATATTTCATGAATGTTCTCCTAAAATCTAAAGATGATTTCTGAAACATTTTGAGATGTAAGACAATTTGAGATTCTAGACAAAGAACTGCAAACCTGTCCTATATCCTAGAGCTGAGTTATCAAAGCTTATTGGCTATTAAAATTAAGGTTCTAAGCAAAATGGATTAAAAATTCAGGGCCACCTCAAGAGGGAAGAATCACGGGACAGAAGCCTGAAAATTAGTGAATACTAATCTCAGAATACTTCATCTCAGAAGACAAGAGCATTTATGGTGATTTTCCTGGCTGCTAACAAGTAACAGCTGTCCTTACATGCTAGTTCCCAAGTCACTACCTTGGCCAGGGTCCCCAGATGGCCAAGAACCCTCATCACCATTGTTGACTTGTTTTGAAATGACAAAAGCTGTGCTGCTGAGATTGCTTTTCATGTGTGCTGTATCATAAGCATCTGTGTCCTCACTGCACAGATCATGGACTGGCATAGAAGAAACAGTAACATCACTACAATACACTTCTGTATGCTTTGTCATTTAATCCTTACAATGACCTAGTGACTCAAGAAGGTGAAGCACATACCAGAGGATTTAAGGCACTTGGCCAAGATCCCAGACAGTTCCTGAGACTTGCTGCAAAGTAGTACCATTGTGCCTCCCTTCTATGAAGACTGAGCCCTAAATGTCAAAGATAAAGTAAAAAAGTTTGGTCAAGAGACAGGCCTACCAGTAAGAAAAGAAGATTAATAGAGGAAAATAGAAAGCAAGTCTACCTGATGGTGAGGCACACGTGGAGGCAGCACCCTACTTAGGTAATAAGAAGCAGAGTTTGCTGAAAGAACCCCATAAACATCTGCAGCAGGTGCACCTGCCCAAGGTGAGGGTGTCACCTCCCCTGTGAGAACAATCACCAAGGGAGATGCTAACACTACATGAAATAACCTGACTCTCCTCACAGTGAGGGCTGATTCAGCCTGGTTCCCATTCCTGTTTCATGGCCTCCTCCTGACCTCTGGGAGACAAGTGTGCATCCCAGTGGAGTGAGGTGTGAGGGCAGGATGGGGTCAGTGTGCCAAGATTTTACACCATGCTTAGCAGTGAAGAGGGCCCCAGGAGTCACCTCTGCCGATGACTCTACATCAGGGAAGGGAGCATTTCTCACACACTCAGTAGGTCTGTTTTCCAGGGACACCTCCTCACTCTGAGCAGCTTGCAAGCTGGTCAGAAAGAGTCCTGTGAACTCTAGGCCGGGCTTCTGATTTCTTGGTGGCAGCATCAAAGAAACTAGGCCAGGCCTCCACCTCCTGTCCTGTTCCTGGTATGGCTCAGGTCATTGGAGACATCCAAGGGATGGTCTTCACTCCCTGCTGCTTGAAGATGCCTTGTCCTGCCTTTCTACTCCTGGGCTCCAGATTGTGTTGGCTGAAGCCACACTAACCTCAGGAAATGAGCTTTGAAAATGTGGTTTGTGTGATTTAGTGAAGTGGGAATCACCTGATCTTCCTAGAGCTTGTTAAATGTAGAGTCTTAGGTTGAGTAGAGACTCAATAAATCAAAACTTTGCATGACGTCCAGGGGTCTGCATCTCAAAGTGCTGATGTATGTCCTGATGTGCATGATGCACAGAACACTTTGGAGAAATACCTGTTTGATGCTTTGATAGTCGAACTTTGATTATCAAGCTCAAATTCAACTGCTGTCTCTATTGGGTACCCTTGGATGAGTTAAGGTATCTCCCTTTATCCAAGTAAGATTCTCTCCAAGATGTTCTGAAGATGAGTTAAACCAGAGATAGCATGAGCCCTTCTATGCTATATTTTTTCCAATACGTGTGTGTCTATGATAGTTTGAATTATAAATTAGGCACAGTGAGAAATTACAATCAGTAATAATGAGCTAGAACTATTACAGTAAAAAATAGAGCTAAGTCATAGCTCATGCGCTAGTAATACAGTTCAGTGGCACAACACCTGCCTGGCAAGTGCAAGGTTGTGAATTCGATTCCCAGTACAAAAATATTAATAAAAATAAAATTACTTTCAATTTAAAAATCATTTGCCTGTCTGAAATTTTCCATTTAGTATCATCAGACTGCAGTTTACCCTGGATACCTGAAACATAGTAAAACTGGATAAAGAATGTCTATAGTCATTCCTCTGAGCCTTACATCCTTCATGTAAAATAAGCTTACTAATGCTTACTTTATATGATGGCACAGATAAAAGGGAAAAAGTACAGAAAGCCTCTGGCAGATAGGTGACAATAAACAGTGGCCAAGACACTCCTGGGCTATGAACTAGTTTGCCTGGCCCAGTAGCCTTCCACATCCCCTCTTCCTAATAGCAGGTTCTACGATGCAGGACTGTATTTCAGACTTTCATTCAGTGAGCAGAGATTGTGTGTCTGGGATAGACAGGACCTCCTCCTCCCCAGAACTTGCCTGTCACTGACCAGAATGCCCATGACCTCCCAAGGTGTCATGGGTAGAATCTGGGAGGGCTAGACACTAAGAAGATGGTACTATGGAGTCCTGCTGTTGCCATGATTGGTAGAACCAAGAAGAGAAAAAAGTTTGGAGGACCAGTCTTAGTATTCTTCAACTAGACAGACATTTCAGGTTGCCCCATTTTCTGGAGAAGACACAGCTAAGAATGCTAGGGCCTACACTCTTCCACTCCATCAACTGATGTGTTGTGTGACTGTAAACCGGGCACTTGACCTCCTCCTATCTTGCCTGAGAATGGAACCAATTGCCCCAACACTTCCCACTCCACCTGGCTGGTGTGGAAATCTAATGAGGTCATGTTTGTGAGCATGATTTTGTATTGCAAAAGCAGCACAGCTCTGCAGTCTCAAGAGGCTATTATTTAAAGTTTTATAACTTGAAGTAAATGTGGACTGATGTGTACATCATTATTACAGTTAGTAGTAATAATTAATGTATAAAACCACACCACAAAAGAGAATGTTCTCCCACTGGCTTCTTTAGCAGGATCTTATTGTGTAAGCATTTCTCAAAAAAAAAAAAAATCAACAAAGCTGTAATGTTCTGAAATGTCTCTGTGTACAACTTGCTTTTCAATTTTGAAAAAGAAAGTTCAAAAGATGACACCTTGAACATTAGGTTAGGAGCTGCTTCTGATAAAAAAGGATTTTATTATATGATAATGTTCTTTTAAAATGGCTTTTCATGGTGGGGGACAGAAGCTCAGCTGTAGCCCCAGAGGTGATTCCAATGGGAAATGTACACCAGGCTCATGCTAGTGATCAAGGCCAGCACCTAAGAAGCACCACACACGCACCATCCAGATGGTGCAAAGCCTTTGCCACCATGGTGTCCCCAGGTGCCCCTGGTATCCACTGCAAACCCAGGAGGGGCCGTTGTCTACTCTCTGATGGTGTCTCTCCCCTGAGTCTCAGTCTCTGCAACTGTGCCGTCACTGGGAATTCAGAACGATGGGTTTAGCACTTACTTCTCCCATTCCATACATAAAAGAGTGAATATACCAGGTCTCTGGAACAAAATACAATATTAGAAAGATTCAAGCCCATCTTTCCTTCCTTTCCTCCCACTCTCCTTCCCTACTTCCCCTTTCACCAGCTGGTTAGTTAACATGAAAACAGACATTTTGCATGGAAGAGCCAAGTACTCTAAAGCAGTGCACAGATCAAGAGGCTGATGCCTGGGCACATGGTGCCATTTTGTGGCACTAAGTACAGAATGGAAGGCAAACAGAAGGAGGCACGGAAATAGCCAAGCTGTGCAGGAGTCTTCAATGACACCATGAAGAAATGCATAAAACCATGGAGAGGAAAAATATAAGCTTTGGGTGAACAGCATTGGGATCAAGTCTGGGGTCTGCCTACTTAGCTTGCTATGTGACCCTCGGTCCAAGTGACCTCAGTAGTAACATGAAGGTAAAGATTGTGTCACGGTGCTGTTGCAAAGAGCCTGACATGATGCTTCATGCTTTAGCAACACCCAGATAACACCTCGATAGAAATGCCTGAAACACACACCCTGTATTCATTCAGATTTTGAAGGGATATGACTGCAGATTGACTCCCTCATAGCCAGCATAGGCTTGCCCCGGTCGTTTCATAAGCCCTGTAGTCGTATGACCCCTCATTGTAGTAGATAAGATCCTTAGGCTCTTGGTCTAGCACTGCGACCACTAGAACTCACAATAGACCAATAGTGATACGCCTCTAGACTATGACCCCCTTTATTATTGCAAACCTGTATTTAGAGGCAAATGTCTTTAGCTTCTCTTGATTTCACCAATATGGTGGCCGGGCAGCTTTTTACATGTTATGTATGAGTCTTACAGTATTTGAGAACCTCATGAAAATTTTTAATGAGCACGTGTGTTTTTTCCACCAAGCTTCCCTTGGGCAGTTTTGGGTGAATCATTAAAAGAATTCTACATTTAATTCAAAATAAATTATCTAACAAGAATTTTTAAATTTTAATGTCTACTGCTGGTGAATGTGTGGAGAAGTGAGCATTTTTGTGTACTGCTAGTAGGAGCAGGCTTGGTATGCTTTGTAGAGCAATTTAGAAATGCATTTGAAAAGTCTTATTAATGCTTAGGCTTTAAAATTAACCTAATGAAACTACTTGTAAAAATTCACCCTGATAATCATGGATGTGCCTAAAGAATTATCTTCCAGGATGTACATTGCAAAATCTTTTATAATAGAAAAACTGTGGAAACAACTTATTGTTGTACAATAATAATAACATTTCATTAAATACATTATGATACAATCAAAATGGTATTTTACTCATAGTCAGTAACATTACCTTGTAGAGTAATATGTAACATCATATATTCATGGATAGGAAACAGTTCAGGATGATTTGGCACAGTCTGATCTAATTTTATAATTTTTTAGAAAAATGCATTAAAATGAACTAGACATAGCTAATCCAAAATGTTAGCAGAGTAATATCCCAGTTGTGGGACTGCTAATGATTTCTGTACATACATTCTTAACCTTTTCCAAATTTCTGTAATCAATGTTTTTCTTGCATAGTATAAGAGAAAAAAGAGAAAAACAAAATGTAAAGGCTAAAGCTTAAAACCAGTGAATTTCAATTCAAATAGTATTCACTCTTTAGTGGTTTGTAACAGAATAAACTATTCATTATTTTTCTCCATTAATGAATGAATGATAGTACCTGTGTAGTAGGCTTATAAGAAAGTTACATTAGATAATGCATGTATAGAGTTGTATATACAACAAGAACTCAATAACTACATGCTCCACTCACTTCATCCTTCAAAAACTCAGTAACAAGAGAGATGACATTCTTAATTATCATGGTTATTAGTTTAGGTAAGGATTCATGAACAAAGGAATACCAAAGCTTAAGCCTAAAGCTAACTAAACCAGATGGGATGATGGCAGTCAAGGAGTGCGAAAGATGGGAGGGCTTGACCAAAGGTGAGGAAACTGTATGGGATGAGCAATTTAGGGCATTATTTTCCTCTGTTTGTCCTCTTACTCCACCATCCAAGTCCACAATGGTATCCAAACACTGACCTCTCATCCTATACTGATGCCAAAACACTTTTCAATTTACTACTGTATTAAATAACAAATTACTCAGTGACTGCACCTTCACCAAAAAATGACATTGGTTTGCATTATCCCGAACAAATTTATGGAACAAGAAATTTGGGAGTAGCTTAGCTGGGAGGTTGTGGCCTGGGAATCTCTGATAGGTCATAAAGTATCAGCTTGGATAGCACTCATCTGACAGCTTAACTAGGACCAACTACCTCATCTTAAGATGGCACACACAGATGTTTGGGAGGTGGGTACTAGTCATTGGCAGGAGGTTCCAGTTCTTTACCACATGAACCTCTCCAGAGAACTATTTGAGCATTCTCATAACATGGTGGTTGGTTTCCCCACAGAGTGGTGGGTGATTTCCCCACAGAGTTAAAGAGAAAGGAAGTAAGCTGCCAGTAGTTTACTGGGGATTGTCCAAAGACAATGTTCTGGTCTCTTGTCAATTCTGATAATAAACAATATAGAAGAAAAGTAATAAAGATATCAAGATGTTGAAGCAACAAATGAAATCATTGAAGTAGAATTTACTATACATTTATCACATGCTAAGCACAATTATAAGCAGTTAATGTTAATTAACTCTAACATTTATTTTTCACAATCATCTACAAGGAAATTATTTTATTTTACTCATTTTATAAGGAAAGAAATGAACTCAGAGAGATTATGCTGGGTTACTTCCATTATAATTGATACAACTATTTCAAGTTCAGGGAGTTGGGTTTGGAGTCATCTTGTTAACTGTTACCTGATGTCACCTTAATACCTTCAATAATCTACGTACTCATGGGGTCTTGGGAATCAATATCTAATTGTTAGACCAAGTGAAAGTTCCGGGAATTTTCACATCTGAAATGTCCACCAGAGAACTTTTCCTCAACTTGGGAGTGAATTTATAGCTGATCATCTCTGTGATGTTTTCTTTGATAAATTTATGCTAGCACTATTTATAAATCCTATTATTTTGCCTCAGCACTATTTATAAATCCTCCTATTATTTTGCCTATCAGTCTATATTATACATTTGTCTTTTCTTACACTTCTTCATTACTGCCAGGGAATAAAGTACTGTAACATTCTCACATTTTAATCCCCACAGGTTAGCAAAGTGTGTGGTCTATGATAAGGTGGGTGAATATGTAAATATTCTCTGCTTCCACAATACCCTTCCTCAGGATAATTTTTGAAACTTCTCAAAAGTAGCCTGTTATACTTTATTTATTGAAGGGATAGTTATAGTCTTAAGTAGGGTCTATAATAACATCAAAATAGGAAGGTTAAGCAAATGATGGCTTCTTAGGGAATTCAGCAGTGACATCTTCTCCATGGAGTATACTTCATAAGTAACCCTAGTCCTAAGAAATGAGCACGAATCTCCATCTGTGTCCTGTTAAGTCAATGAGAAACTGTATTTAAATACCACACTCACCATGCTATCCTCAAGCAGAGTGCAATCACTGAGTTTATGAATCACCTGCCTCTGGTCATTCTAGTTGCTTTGATAAGAGGAGGTTTCGAGAAGCTCTTTGGGAGGTCACAAAACTGACATGCAGCAAGAAATCAGCATTAACTTTCCCGCGTATTTTCTAAACACAGGGCTCTGCAGGGCTCAGAAATACTCACAGGCTTGCCAGGAGAGCTGGATAGACATGGTAATTCAATGGGAAAGCTGTGAAGAGCAAGAATTACTTTCTTTTAGAAAGTGGGAAGGGCTTCTAGATTTTCTAAAAGAAAATAGACCTGCAGCATACATAAATATGGAATTAGTGCCAACATGCTCAAAATGGGCCATCAGGAGATGAGAAGGCATATCCTGAAGTTGACGCCTCTGTGGAATAAAAAATGCTGTGGCCTAGGAGAAAAGATGTGACCTTCATAAAGCCTTTCTTGTGCCAAAAAGTTGGTTTCTTCATTGTGAAATGAAGAGATGAGAATGCCTTGCCCCTTCCACTCGAGGGTTCTGACCGAGACAGTATCCAAATGAGGGGTCAGGTTTTACCTGTTACTTTTGAAGATGAAAGTTTCAAATATCAACTTTATAACAATATTGTTAAAAGAACTTAATATAATTAGCATGTTTACTCTAGCAACAGAAAGAAGAAGAAGCAACCAATTCCTAGTGAAGATTTATACAATGGGAAGTTGGTCTCTTATGAAGTCAGAGCTACAATTCCAGCTGTAGCCCTAACCTTAGTTGTGTCTGCATCTCCCTGCTCTAACATGTTTGTTTGACTCAGCCCTGTGTCAATCCCTTACTGTACATGGGCAGAACCTGGCATAACATAGGTGCTTATTAGATAAATAGTGAACTGCATTGGATCAAATTGAAATCTTCTTGGAAAACGTTGCATTTTAGATTGGCCAAAAATGTTACTAGGTCGAGCTGCCTCTGAGTCATTAGGTCAATTTGATTGGAAAATATGGGAGAACATTTTGCTTTCTCAGAATTGTAGCATTAAGAATATCTAGCCAGCAAATGATAGAGTATAATTAAAAAGAGTTCTGATAAGCTCCGAGGCCTATGAGATCTTTACTGCACAAAGTTGGATACTCTGACATACTCAATCCATAATCAATGTACCAGTACTCTCCAGAAGCACACTGATGATTCCTAATGAGCAAAAATATACGTAGATTGTCAACTAAAATGTAGACGTATGCTTGTCAATACCAAAAGGGTCATGGAGGGCAGAGCCTTGGCACCCTAAAGAACTTTGTTAGCATCCCCTCATAAGAATATATTGAGCCAGCCACAACATACATGTTCTTTCGCTGGTCCCTCTCATGATATGCACAGGAAGGCCAGATAGATAGACTCCCTGATAACTAATTATCAGTGATGATGTCAACTGATGATTTTTTTTCTATTCAGAATAAACCTCACTGAACCATCAACAGATGATGATCAGTAGATGACCAAAAGCAGATGACAGCTTTTGATAAACAACTCAGTTGTAAGTATATGACCTTGAGCATGTAAGTGCATAACCTTGAGCAAAAGCAGTACAGTAACCCTAAAGCAATAAGTTCTGATCACCCTCATTATCACAAAATTTGACCTAGGTGTCTGAACCTTGCTGAACAATGGTTTTGAACATTTAAAAAAGGTTTAGTGCTCCTTTGCAAATGAAATCAACATAATCCTACTATATAAAATATTTACAGGGAGATGTGGTTGAATCTCAGATTGGTAACATGTGGCCACTAAGCCTTTATCCTCTCGGTTAGAGGCAGCGACAATGAATTTTTTTTTTTTTTTAGAAACATCAGTACCCAGCTAAAGAGGGCAGTCCAACTCTAAAATTATTTATTTCCTTATCCACACTTAATTGCCTTTTGATCATTATCATAAAATTATCATGTGGTTTTTTTTTGGTAAATAAATCAATACTGATACCAACACTAAGAAAAAAATCACACTTACAAATGGATTAAACCTTTTCTATTCAGATACTGAAAGGAAGACATGTGTTGAAAAACATCATTGTTAAAGAGCTGAGAACATTTTGTGAGAACCAAGAGTTTAGAGGTCTAAGGGGGACAGGACAAGACCAGAGTGGCTGGGGCATCCATACTGGACAGGAATCTCTTAGCAGCCAGCTGTCTCTCTGCCCCACATTCAACAGGAGAGTAGATGGAAAGCAATCCAGTAAAGTGTTGACAGAACTAATTTGGCTCCATTTTCAAGTTTTCTTTTCAGCTAAGAAATTGGAAGGCTCTGGCTGAATCAGATACACTTTGAGATTTTCTCTGAAACAGTTTTTCTGGGGCAATAATGCTAATGATAGATGTTAGATGTTAACTATATTTGATTTCCTCAAAGCCTATTGCCTGATTTTATGTGAACTGTCTGATTTCTTTTAGATCTGTCTAATTTCTATAGAGTATGGCTCAGTAACATCACATTTGTCAGAGGACAGTGTTTCAATAAATACTAATAAATATCTACTCTTTATTAATTGGTTGTTTACTTACCCTGCACATTAGATGAATTAGATGTTATCCCTCAATTTTGCTGAAAAAGCAACAAGGCAGAACAAGAATAGATGACTTTCCCATAAGTGATAGACTTGGATTTTGAACTCAGGACTCTGACATCACTGTTCCAAATTCGCCGCAACAGGTTGCTTTGCAAACCTCTGTCCTTCCTGGGCATGACGCTACATTGTGACATCACCCTGAGAGCCGTGGATCTGGACCAAGCCAAATCAGTCTTGATCTTCAGCACTCCGATCTGGCAGCTGGTGAGGGGGAACCAGGCAAGTATAAGGTGAGGGGCTGCAAGGGCAGCAGTCAGCATAAGTGCATTTCAATTTTATGCAAATGCAGGCAACAATGTTAAGGGCAGTTGAGACAGGAAAGAAACTAGAATCAGAGACAGCAGTAAGAGAGTACTGCTATAGTCACAGACAAATGATGAGTGATGTGATTGTGCATAGGAAGGCTGCTCATGGAGGCAGGCACCCAGGATAGATAGGGGTAGGAGCAGCAAGCAAAAGACAGAACTGCCCTCAAGGAGCTCCAACCTAGTTGCCAACATAAGTAATGAAGTGGTTCATGATAGCACAAGGTAACAGTGGCTCTGGCCAGGTCAACAGAGGTGCAGGTTGAAGCCCTCAAGCTGAGGAAAAGCTCTGTCTACAACAGGTCAGGCCTTAGAGAAGCTGTCCAAGGGACAGGAGGGGAAGACATGGCTTGAAGTTTGTGTTTTCTGGGCCTTGCTCAGCAAGGCTGCAATGGCCGCTGCAGTGATGGAGGTAGAGATGGGAGGCCAGACAGGGCCCAGAAGCAGCATTTTCATCAGAGAGTTTCCGTGATACTTTGCAGACATCAGGAGAAGATGATGTTTTGTAATGTACCAGAGGTAGGAATCCAAGTTCCAGAATAGATAAATAACTTGTCCAAAACCTCTCCTCTCAATTCTGTCTTCAATCTGAGGCCCGCTCTCCTGTAGCATCAACAGGAGCACATTGGAGGTGCAAAAGCTCAAGTCCCCCCACACCTGCTAACTCAGAAACTGACTTGCACAAGATCCCCAGGTGATGTTTTAAGTCTGAGGAGCGCTGCTCTGAAGAATGCACACTTTGCTGAACTCCTGCCAGCTGCCAAACATCTGCAGAGCTGGGCTTCCTGGAAGTCCAAGAGGCACATGTATGGGAGGAGGGAACGTGTGGTCTCACTCAGGGGTGGCAGTGGGAATGCCCGCTCTGCCCCCACCCACCAAATAATTATCAGCGCCCAGGCAGGTGGAGCCGAGTCCCCCAGATTGCCCTGCTTGTGGTACAACACACATGTGATTAATCACTGTTTCCAGAGGTGCCTCATCAGTCATCACCTCAGAGAACCCAGGAGAAAGGGGTCATGGTAGAGAAGCACCCAGCACTGAGAAGCACAGAGGCTCCGGGTCAGCGATAAGATGCGCGCGTGGAGTTGGGAGGAAGGAGATCGCAGCTAAGGAGCATGAGGCATTCACCCCGGCTGCTCTGATTGGTAATTAAGTGACTCATCTACTGGCCGACAGTCCTGCGTGTTCCCCTAGGCATCTGCTAGTTCTTCGAAAACCACTACTGACAAAATGAGGTTTGCCCTTGGTACACAGATAATGAGACCGCGCTTGACAGGTGTGGCGCGATTAGAAAATTTCTACATGGAGCTCATTCTGCTAGCCACTCCACAGTAAACAGACTCATTAGAACTTGCAGGTCCCTGGAGGCAAAGCATGTTTGACATTATTAATTGGCTTTTCTGTATAAGGAGTCAAATAGATGAAAAGGTTTATCAAGCTGAAATAATTAATTTTGCCTGAATTCGCTGACAGTTCATTTCTCCTGTAAAAGACCGTTTTAAGGTCCTTTTTTTTTCTCAAATTTCAAAGTTCAAAAGACATAATAGTGGCAAAAGTGAAGCTTTTTAGTAAATTATAATTAAAGGGAATTTAATTAACTTAGACCTAGAGAAGGGGGAAAAAAAGAATCGCTATCTATGTCTATACAGAGGTCTAGATGGTTGAACATATCATGACTTAATAATGCATTAATTTTAATCTAATCAGAGTATAATAAAAGAGGTAATTATATGTTTAAAAATTACCAGGCTCCAATAGTGAGATTTTTAAACACTTACTACTTACCGAGCTTCTAGTTAGTGAAGTTATAATTATTGTTCTCAGATTCTGCTTATTTAAGCATGGGGGGGTTACAGGCAAGAGGTTAATTGAATAAATCATTGTAAGAACCCATGTTGAAATTATGATGAACTACAAAGTTTGCATTCCCTGGTTGCAAAAGATATTTCTTCCTTTTTACTTTCACGTCTTTCTGTGTCTCTAAAAATAGCAAATTATTTCCAGCATTCCTCTATACATGCTCCTGAATGCTCCCACACCCACTCATTGTCATCCAAAGCCAAACTCCAGTTCACATGCAGTTCTACAAAGTATTCCCTCATCTTCCAAAATTTAGCACTTTGATCTCCAACAGGACATTCTAACATGAGGCCTCCCAACCTGAACAGTTGGTGGTCACCGGGGTTGGGGCTCAATGACAAGAACCGCGAATGGCAGTAGTACAGAGGGACTTTGATTTCCATAGTGGCCAATATTCCTGGCCTTTTTATTGATGAAAGATTGAGACTTGTTTAAAGTGTCCTAAAGGACTTAGCTATTTTGTAACAAAGATACATCTTGCCTCACGGGCCAATATATTAACTTGATGGTTCCAAGATGACCTAGCATTTCCCAAATATCTCTGACCTTGCTGAAACACACTGTGGTGGGGGCAAGAGGAGGAAGGGAGTTATGGAAAGTGGCTCTTCTATATCCAGCATTAAGTCTTGGTCCAGACCCTTTGGGCCATTACCTCCTTCCCCTACAAGCTCAGCACAAGCAATGCCAATGTCACCTTGGTAACAACTGGCTTCCTGAAATCCTAATGACAGTGATATGTTTTCCAATCCAAAAGTACCTGTTGACACCATCCAATGAAACAGGCAGTAGAACCAGATTTACCTTGTAGCTATTTTCCACCCTTAAGTAGAAGCAAGAGCTTGGTTCCTTGAAGGATATTTTTACCATTCCTTAAGTTCTTTCAAAAGTGACCTAACTCAAGTAAAATCCAATACTGAAAAATTTACACACTCACAGCATTATTTTGAAAACCAAAGTCACTTCTACTCTGCCAAAACATCCCTCATTCTCCCCATTTGAGCAAAGGGGAGGCAGGGCACATATTCATAGTCGCTGTATGTAATGCATCTCAGTCCTCAGAATAACTCACTGAGATCATCCCCAAGTTAAAGATGACAAAATCGAGGCTCAGAGATAAGAAGTTGACCTAAGGTCACACATTTTGCAGCAGAGCTGGTCTGCCTGTCTTCAAAGCCAGTGTAATTTCCACTAGAAAAAGAGTAATTCAAAAAGTAACAGATATCAAATTCCCAAACCATAAATACTTGTAACATTTACCAGAGAGTTAACATTTGGGGTAAGAAATGTCATAACCCAAAAAGCAAATATCTGCTTCCTTGCTGGAGGAATGCTCGAAAAGATGTATTAAAAAAAATCCTGGGAAATTTGAGACCTTCCAGCCCAGCACTCACAAACTTATTGTTCATCATATCCTGCACTCCTGCTTCCTTATATTAGTTCCTTAATTAACTATATATTAATGTCCAGGGGCCACTATGATTAAATAAAAGCTAAAGCATGGTGAGGGTGGGAAGGGGAGGAGGTTCCTTGTGCCAAGATTCAAGCCTGGAGTTGTCATCACTCACCAGCTTGTTTTCTTCGGAAGTCAATACGTTGTTCCATTTCAAACATGCTTAAAGAAAACACAAATTGATTTATTTGCAATTCTGAACTACTTATCAAATGGTAATGATCACTGCATGGCAAAACACTGGCTGAAAATATGCCACGCAATGCTTAGTCATTCTGTTGTTGGAACTAATAATGCTGCTCTTTCTCGTCTTTCTACAATTCTGTGAGACGTAGCCACCCAGAAGGGGTCTGTGTAAGTGTGGTCAGTTCTGAAGACTCCAGAGAAAGCCTCCCCCACCCAGCACCTCTCCTTTATTCATTAACACACCAGGGGCCAAGACTAATTAGATCAGCCTGCTCATTTTGAGCTGATAATTGATTTAAATAGGTTGCTCATTTAAAATAGAAGAAAAGCCTGCTAAACATTTGGTGCTTGAATCTTTTTTTTTCTTCTTTCCCTGCAACTTTCAATTGCTTGTGCAATGTAGCATAAAATGTAGAGGTCTCTCTTTTCTTTTCTCTCTCTCTTTTTAAAGGGGCCATAAAATTAATTACAATAAGTAGGCAACGGGCAGGGGCAGGGGGTTAACTGATGGCTCTAATGAGCAGCCGAGCTTTGGGAAGGCCGGCCACTCATGCTGTTTCCTGGCTGTAAGGGGGCCTTGGCTTCTAAGAGGACTGCAGCTCCAAGCCTGCGACAGTCCTTCATACTGATTCTGTCTTCATGGCAACCAGTCACTCTGCTAGGCTTCTAACAAAAGGCGCCTTCCTTCCAATGATGAGGACATTTTGTGATTGTCTTCTTACTATTAAGTAAGAACAGACTTTCAAGAGGCTGTTCCATAAATTGCTGCACACCATCATCCCCGATTTTTATACATTTGGGGGGTGGGAAAGGTAAGGGACCACTCTGGCCCCACTGTGTATTCTGAAGACCTCTGCCTTCTCAAAGGGGCTTTCATGACCCTTCCTGCATCAGACTGATTTATTTCAAGTGTGGATCAAAAAAGTTTAGACTGGCTCTTCTTTGGAAACTAAATGGTCCTGCTAGTTTATACTGTTTGACGGACTGTATCCCTTTGACACAATGAAAAGGGCTTTTGTCTGCAGGCTGGAGGGTAAGAGGTGGAAGAGACACTTGTAATTTGCCTTGTAAAATTTTTCTTGCAGTGTTTCCTGTCACGGAGAGAAGGGAACCCAAAGCCTGGTGAGGGGAGCTGAGGGATGTTACCAGATCTTTAAAGGTAAATAAAATGAACAGAAATAGGAAAAGTAACCCCAAACTGCACGCACTGTATTTCTGAAGTACACCAGTTCCAACTCTACAAAGCAGCGCAATCTGCATGGAACAGATGTGGTGCTTGGAGTCAGTATAATCTATGTTTACACCTGATTCAGTCACTTCCTAGTATGTCACTTGTTTTCTCTGACACTTGATTTCTTTCACTTGCAACATGGAGACCTTGAAGTTTGCTTGGGGGACAAAGAAATAGCTCAGTGGCATAAACAACTGCCTGGCAAGTGCAAGATCCTGAGTTTGATTCTTGGTAGCAAAAAAAAATCTGTTTGGAGGTGGATCATAAAAGATGGAGATCATGCAACAACCTGACACAGGGTCTTGGTGTAATTAGCACTCAAACAATGCGTAGAACATTTAACTCTCTTTAGTCATAGGCTCTAAATCTGCAGATTTATCCAGCTGAGAATTAAAAATGGTAAAAAAAAGAAACAAATGTGTCTGTATTGGACATTCACAGGCTTTCCTTTTTGTTGCTGTTGCCTAAACAATACAATGTAATAGCTACTTAGGTAGAAACTTATACTGTATTGGAGATTTATTATACATCACCTGGAGACAATTTAAAGTACATGGGAAAATGTACATAAGTTATATCCAAATAGTATGTAATTTTACATAAGGGACTTGAGCATCCATTAATTTTGCTAGCCTTGGGGGAGGGGCTCCTGGAACCAATTTCCTGGTGGTACTAAGACTAATCATAAAATGCAAAATACACCTTCCTGTAATGCAAAATATATAAGAAGGATCATTCCTCCTACAGTAGGCATCTGTCTGAGGTAGGCTGTTAGAAGAGGATCATCAGTGCATCGTACTGATGGCCATATTCATTCAAGGGCCCAAACCTCACGAAGGCCCCGAGCCCCAGGCTCAGAAGGGCCCACCATTGCCACATTAGAATCCTCAGCTTTTGAACAAGTGGCCTAGCATTTTCATTTTGCACTAGGTTCTGTAAACTATGTTGTCCCTCCTGAACATACATCCCTCTGGCCATGTTGTAGGAGCCATTCTTGAGATGGTGGTAAGCTGCTTAGGTGGAGTCATGTACATGCTGGTGGCACAATGATTTCACACATAAATCACATTCTTTCTGCCTTCAACAAATTAGATGCAGAGGTGTGGCCTTTCCATGTCCTATGGGCCCAAGGCCTGATTGCCATGAAAAACTATTCAAGAGCACATGCTAGTGGCCAAAGGTCAGAATCGCACCTCCATGGTCCCATTTGTGGGCTCACTGTGAGTCTGCATTTCCCTTTGTTAATTCTGAGTTCATGTGGCAGATCTTTTACCATTAATGACATATGAATTTGGTCCCAGGTAATCTTCTTCAAAGCAATCAATTGTGAAAATATTAAAAAAAAAAGACACTGCCAATTTCCTTTCCTGATGATGAAGACACTGAAGGTAAATGAGATGAATATTTATGCAATACCTGATTGCTTAAATGAGTTCCTAAGGTATGAATAATTGAATGTGCATATGCTAATTAATTGGGAAAACCCAATAGTAACCTCTTTTTATTTACATTAGCCTCATTTTATTTCATTCCTTAGAACTATTACGGTTCCCGATTATTTCCTATGCTTCAGTAAAGTTGAGTGTCATTGAGAGAATTTTTAATAGACATCATGATTCTTAATTTCAGTGGATGCATGAGCCAAGGTAGAGTATGTAATGATAGTTCTTAGAAGATAGTTTCTCAGTTCTGCCTAATAATAAAGCTTACCATTCATTGGTGCCTACCACTGCTAGTCTTTTACATACATCTGTATTTATTCCTCACTAGCCTTATCAGCTAGGAAAACACAAAATTGTCTTCCTTTTGCAGATGAGGAGACTGACAATACTTAAGTGAGCTCTTCATGATCACATGACCGTAAATATTAAGGCACAGATTCAGTGCTGACCTGCTTAAATATTGGCTTCCCAGAAAAACAAAAACAAAAACTAGTCTTTTACTTCAACCATAATGGCTGAAAAAGTCATCTCCTTAACATTTTCCAAACTTGGTTTACCAGAACTTCAAAAGGCTGTCTGTAATCATTCTCAAATAGCACCCAACTCAAAATCTAGTCAAAATATCCATATATTTGATTATTTTAGTGCCTATGGCTTTTGAATCAGATTTTATTTTTAGAGAAGTTTTAGGTTTCCAGAAAAAAATTGCACAAAATGTACAGAAAGGTCTCAAATGCTTCCTTACCTATCCCTACTTTGCTGTAGCGTTGATGTCTTGTAATATTATAGCACTCTGTATTGACCTAATATTAATAATTAGTATTAACTACAGTACATGCTTTAATTCAGTGTTCACTCTGCATTGTACAGTTTTGTGGGGAGAGGTGCTATTTTTGTTGGTTTGGTGTTCTGCTGAAAGTTGAACCCATGACCTTTCCACTGAGCTGCATCGGCAGCCCTTTTTAATTTTTTATTTTGAAACAGGGCCTTGCTAAGTTGCCCAGGCTAGGTTTGAACTTGTGAACCTCCTCCCTCAGATTCCCAGAGTGGTGGAATTACAGGTGTGCTCTATAGATCTTGACAGATGTAAAATATGGCCTACATACTATGACAGTATCATACAGTACACAACCCTGTATCATAAATCATTAGAATCATACATGATACAATCTTTCCAGATTAACTTCTTTTACTTAAAATATGCATGTAAGTTTTATCCATGTTTTTTGTTTGTTCTTGGGTTCTTATTATGTGATATTTAATTTCTTTGTATTGCTGAATAACATTTTATTGTCTTGATATGCAACAGGACTTAAGCAGGAACCAACATAATGCTTCAAGATGTGACCAAAAAGATACCAGATGAAACTACCTACTTAAGTAATAATAGCAACAACAATAACAACGATTATACTTGTCTAATTCTTTCTATTCAGACAGACTAATGCTGTCAATTTGCCACTATCACTTCCTTATTTTAAGCTCTGAGAGCATCTCAAAGTCTCAGCCTCCTAAAAAAGTTTTCTCTACTTACTATCACTTGGATATTACTGCGTGCCGTGAACTGTACAGCACATTTTATACATCACAAATGATTGCATAAATTGTGCTCATCTATACATAGGGACCCAGTTTCCCATTTAGTTTACCTCATTCTCCCAAAAATCCACATCAGAATTATCTTCATTTCAGAGTAGCAGACCTTGGTTCAGAGAGATGAAATTGCTCAGCCTGACCTCATCACTTGTAAATGGCAGAGACAAAATTTAATACCCCAAATTTTATACCCAAAATATAGGCCATTTCCTACCTAAAATATAGGAATTAATGGAGGAAAAGAGATGTGACACATAAAGAAGCTCATTATAAACAGTGGCACGTACTTATGAGAAAGAGAATTTCTTATTGGCAGTCTTTGAAAATGATCTACCATAGCGTAAGGTGTGATCAAAGCATACAGTGAATGATTAAATTAAAAAATTATTATAGTAAAAGACACTTTGCCATTAATCACTCTCGAACTCCTCCTCCTCAGTTTAAATATAATTATTCCATAACTCTTGCCATTTTCTGAAGCAGTTTTGGTAGTGCTGGATATGTCTTCAGTTGCATTAAAGTTGTGACTACCTTGCTGTCCTTAATCAATTCAAAAGATTTACCTTTCATGGGGAAACTTTTATTTTGGGGAAAAACCAGAAGTCACACAGTGCCAGATCTGATGAATGAAGTAGATGAAGACACACTATAATGTTTAACTGACAGGAATTGCCAAACCAGAAACAGCAAAGTGACAAAGAGCATTGTCATAAAGAAAGATGAAACCATTCGCCTGTTTCTCAGCCCATCGTCTATGTATTTCCTTTCTTAAATGACTTAATAAGCCCTTATATTATTCAGAGATAACCATAGTGTTCTTGAGTACAAACTCAGCTAACACAATTTCATCAAGGGCAAAAAGCACATTGTCTTGCATGGTAGTTCTTGACTGACATGCTTTTTCCCATGAGGAGAAACTGGGTGATTTCCATTAAGAACTCTGAATCTTGATCTCAGGGTCATAATCATAGTTTCATCTCGCATGATGACTTTCCTTAAAAAGCTGGATCTAAAGAGAATGACTGTGCAATTTTTATGAAACTGACAATTTTAACATTAATGTGTTTGCGATCCATAGTTTACTGAACCCTTTATAATACTCTTTCTCTCAGCTATAGCTCACAACTGACTGGCTACACGGAACGAGCGGAAATTTGCCACACGCTGCTCTAAGGTTTGGCATGCTGCTTCTTGTGCTGAATACCCCTGCCTTTCCATTACAGGGCACATAGCAACACCATTCACCGTGCTGTTTTTTAGCACACCTATCTTCCCAGCAACAGCGTATCATCTCTTTCACATGCAAAGTACCTGCACCTGTCTCTCAGGTGTCTCATTCCATTGTGGTGGTAGATCAAAGTTCTAGTCTCATTCCTGGCATCAGCTATGTACAAGGCTCCTTGATACAACATTCCTGATTTAGGTATTTATAAACTAAGAAGAAAAGCTAGCTGCCCTGAACTGCTATACACAATGATGAGGCATAAACTGAATAATTTCACTTAGATATTCTCATTCAAAATGGGAGGAAATGGAGTCATGCAGAATGGTTGACTGGGAAATCCCAAGCCCTCATTGCTCTGTGAAAGAAACTGACTAAACTAACTTGTTAAGGACATTAGGAGGAAAAATGTCTACAATGGCCAAATGCCTAATAAAGAAAAGTTCCATTCAAAATGGTAAAAAAATTTTATGGAATTTTTATTCATTCTTGCCTAAGCCTTTCTCCGGTGTGGCATGGTCTTGGCCGTGAGGAGACTGTAGTACAGCTCACTCCCTTGAGTGAGAGGTGAGTGAGCAGAGAGTACTTGCATGCATATAGCTGCAGTGGAAAGAGAAACACATCCTAATGAAAATAGTCACTTCTATTACCTCAACTGTGTATTGGTTGCACCTTATTTATATATACCTATGTTACAATTTTTAAATTGCATTACTGTTTGCAATATGTTGAAAGATCTTTTTAGATATAGATAGTCAGATTTTTAAAATCAACTATCACTACTATGCACACAGCAGAAAAACCACTACTATGCATATTGAGGGGAGGGACAGAGTGCAATAAATTAATGACCACATTTCCAAACTATCTTCATAAGAGACAGAATTTGCGTTTATCTGTACAATAACATCTCTGCCAGCAAATGCACTGATAAGGCTTTGTTTCTGAGTAGAGTAGTACCCCACTGTTATATCTGAAATTTCCCTTCATGGTTCTGACATGAATTCTTAAAGTTTTGATGCTGATACTTTCCTGATTAAATAAAAGTTAGCATGAATCCATCACATCAGTCCTTTGATTTCTTGGAGTTTCCTTTGGAGACACTTGGTAATTCCTTGGCCATTCCTCTTGCCTTGGGCTATGTTTCCTGGTTGATTTTAGGCTGTTTTTTGTAACATCTTAGGATCAGAATTTTCTACAGTGTCATCCACTTATAAATCTCTTTTTTTAAAAAAAATAGCTTTTTTGTATTAAGTTTATTGATACTATTTATTTTTGGTACCAGGAATCAAACTCAGGAACTTGCGCTTGCCACACAGGCTCTGCGCCACTGAGCTACATCCCCAGACCTATTGGTACATTTTAGTTATACATAATGATCATACTCATTATAAGGAATTTGTACCAGTATGTAATATATTTTGATTTTTTCCCAGTCCTTTCTCCACCATTCAACTCATCTTCTCCTACCTGTTAACAAAGCTTTGTTTCCATTTTATCCTTTTTTAAAACCATCTTTCCCTTTAATCTCTTTTTTGTTACCTCCCCATGAAGACACTGGTCTTTATTTTGAGAAAAAAAAAGGTAGAATTGTAGCCACTTGAAAGTGATAAATATTTGCTTTATAGATAACCAGTTTTGTCCCACTACTCTGTTGTCAAGGCTTCGTTCTTCACTGTAACTTGATATATTAATGTCAGGTCATTGTGACGTCTTTTAAAATGGAATTTAATTTCACAAGCTAAACAAATATAATGACAGTGGTACCCACAATTCAACTCCAGTGGTGATAATATGATAATAGCTCAATTCATGTTTGTGCAGTCAAGGCAACTACACCATGAGAGTTGCCTGGCTGGCAACATCCAATGCCATAGATTATAATGTACATCTGAATTTTAGAGATTCTAAAGTGTAAAAATATAAATATTGATTTTTCTCTTGGTGTCCAGGAATGTGTAAGGGATATATTTAAAAACTTAAAATATACTGCTTGTCCTTCAGAAATTTTTAAAGAAGAAAGTAGATAGGCAAGACAAATGCCTAAAATAGGTGACATAATCAGTGATCACTATGAAATGATAAGGCATTTGTAAGCTGTGAGAAACATGAATGAAAAAACATTTATTGTGACTTACTTTGTACTATCTCTTTATAACCATTTGCTTTTTTGCATAGTTTGTACTTTTTGATATAAAATTTTAATATCTTCAACATACTAATTCTTAATATGTTGTAAGTTTTGAAATACCTTGTTCTAGTTTGTGGTATACTTTAAAAATTTGTTTAGAAGTCTTTGCTCCTACTGAAGTTTGTAGCAATTATATAGTAAAATTTATGAATTGGTCCCTATATAATATATAATTTTTGCCTTATTTTAGAATTACTTTACTTCTAGGTATTCTCCAATATCACCAAAATGTTTTGAATTTTGGCTTTTCACATTTATATATCTGGAACTTTTTGAATGATGTGCGGTAGGGATTAGGTTGTTTTGTGTGGTGATCATACATTAGTTTGTGATAGTCTACAAAAAAGTCTATTCTGTCTTGCAGCATGCCATATTGTAGGTTCATTAAATTCAGAAAACACAGTATAGTACATAAAACTTCATAACTTCTTAACAATATAGTTTTTTTTGAAAATATAAAATTATAATCAAATTATGTTATGCAAATTCTGAAATAGGAATGGAGAATATTCTAATCTGTAATTTCTTAACTTTTTGATATTAGAGATGGTTATGAAGAAAACTATAAGCCTCTTAAAAAGCAAAAAGGCTCAGTCACATTGAAAATGTTCAATGTCATTTCAAATGTCAAAGAACATTTGAAGTCTATCCATGGGTCCTCTTTCCTCAATGTAGAGTGAGAAATTGGTATAACGATGTCATGTCATTACCCAATAACTCATAGGCATTGTATAGTAGAGTCAGAGAATGAATCTAGCCTTTTTGTCTCAACCCTCTATCATTCCACACCTATACTCACAGTAGGCCAATACAGAGCAACAGAAAAACATCACAAGTTGATAACCATGTGCTCAAAAGAATCAAAGGATTGATATCAAACATCTGAAAAAGTAGCATGAAATTCATACTTGATCTGAATCTAACACTTAATTGTAGGTGACACGTGGAACAATGTAGTTGTAAGGAACAAATTGAGTTTGAAAAAATAATTACTTTACTTTGTTTAGTAGCTTCTGTTCCTCATTTAGTCAAAAGACCTGTAGTAGCAAATTATTTGCAGATTGGTTAATGGCTTTGGAATTTTATCAATAAACACTGGAAGAGAGAATCTGTTTGTTATAAGCAAATTACCTAGGTGAACTTATTAAATATAAGGTTACACTGGCACCAAATGAAATTTGGGAAAATCCAAGAAGGATTACAGTATTTTGTGATTGACTGAGCCAGCAAGTTGAAAGACAGCCACAAGACAGATTGATGTATTAAGATATTTTCAATCCAGAGCCATCACGCACAATGTAGTTAACAAATTAACCAGAAAAGAATCATCTGACTTTGAATTAAATGATAGAAACTAATACTAGAAGATGGAGAAATTTGAGAGTAAAGGTATTTTCTTTTTGATGATGGTAAAAGATAAAGGCTATGGAAGTGAACCCAGCTGGGTCAATATTGAGGATGAATGACTACGGTGAGTCTGCTCATATTTTGGTGATATTAGTAAGAGTTTCTCTAGCACTCATTACACTGAGTGGTGGGGGAATCAAAACACATGGGTCTTTATTGAGCCAAACTACTGAATCCATGAAATGCTAACTCCCACTTACACTGCATTGATTTAAAGATGTAGCCTAAGACATCTCAGCATTCAGCGTTTTGTTCAGTGTTCTTCATTCTTTTTCATAATGTCACGTTACTACCTTACATATTTAATCCTTTATCTTTTAGAAATAGTTTAAATGCTAATTTCAAAGTTCTGTTCTTCATCCTCTATTTCCTAAATGTTTGGTTGTGGTTTCTGTTTTACTGACTATACACACGATAAGCCATACATTCTATCCCTTGCATGCTTTACTTCTGGTCAACCATCCATCCTCTGTGAAAGGCTGTCGTACAGGCCCTGAGTCATGCTGGCAGATGCATGGGACAGTTTCACCATAGCTTTGTTCAAGTATTTAAAGATTTGCCAATCTTGTCCAACTTTCACATTTTGTTCTCATTTTAGGAGTTCTCAAAACATGTAATTAGGCTGAGAATTAAGCTCCCATATTTCTAAACCATGAACCTATGCTTGAGATCTGAGGTTTTTGAGATTGACACTATGGCTACCCACAGGCCAGGATTAGTGGTCAAATTTCAGGATATGTCCCCCAGTCAGTGGGTAGAATTTTTCTGATGAAGTCTCTTTTTCCATTTTTTCTTACTTGAGTCTATCCCTGCATGGCCCTCATTTTTAATCATTACGTTAGTGTGCTTTAAAGCACTAATTATCCATCATCTCTCATGACTGGGTTGACTAGACTTAGCTATGTGGGTCTTCTGTTTCAGGAGGCATCAGCTGGGGCTGCAGCTATTTGAATGTTTGATGTGTTGGTACACCTGAAAGGATTACAGTATCTGATACTGTAGGTAGAACTGTCTCAAAGACTGAACTCAGCTGTGTCATTCTCTGGTTTGATGTGGTACCAGCAAGGGGCTTGACTAGGTTAGAACTTTCTGTACTCTACTAGAAGGCAGCACTAACAACCAGATGGAGTAGAGCTGGATCTATCGAGTATCTCCACTTTTCTGTGTCTTATCACATGGCTTGGATTTCTCACAGCATAGTGATTGAGTTGTAACGATACTATCAGTGGCAGACATGGAAGACTGTGATTCTTTACAGCGCAAACACTGTTGTCACATTCTGTGGGTCAAAATAGGTCACAAAGATAGCTCCGACTTCAAAACAGAGAAACAGATTCTATCTCTTTACTACAGCAACATTGGAAAAGACTTTATGGGCATCTTTGAACTCCTATGATTGTTAAAACAAATGACTCTCAAAAGAGCTTCTTAAAGAAGGTAAGTTTTTCTACCCACTCTGATAATGGTAAGTTCAAGCATATGTTACTCGGGAATAGATTGCAGCTTCACAGTGTTATCAGCAATCCAGACTTCTGATTACAGGGCGGATGCAAAAATTCCAGGCATTATAACCAAGTTTCAGGCAAAAATAGAGAGATGGAGCAGGCAGGCAAAAGGATCTAACAGCTAAATCAGCCCTTGGAAAAACTTTTCTCAAAGCCTCTATGACTGATGTTTGTATATCACTGGCTTCTCCATCTGCAAGCCACAATAGTAATATCAAAAAGAAAGCATGCCTTCAGGTCAGGCATATTTTTTAAATATTTTCTTTATAGGAAGACCCTTTACCTTCTGACCATCACCATCCTTCACATTTGGCAAAGATTCTAACCCCACACAGTGCAGAGGTGTTTCCAGGAGGCTCATTTTCACGTTCTGCTGAGACAGACAGTAGTGCTGGGATAATTTGTGTGTTGACTGTCTAAACTATTTACAAGTCAGTGTTTCCTAGTATGTAAGAAATGGTTTTCTGTAAGGCTGTGGGGCAGTCTTGCCTCCCAGGCAACATTTGACAATGTTCAGAAACACTTTTGTTTGTGATAATGAGGGGGCAAAGGCCGTGGGTTCTGGCCTTTGGGACAGGGCTGCTTCTAAACATGCTCTACTGCACAGTTCATCCCCCCCAACACGCACAAATTATCCCAGCCAAAATCCCAGTGGTACAAAGGTTTAGAAACTCCTTTACAAGGAAAGAGGTGTCCTATAACACTATTACTGGATTTCGTTCACTTATTCAATAAAGACTTATTAAGTGTACACTCTAACATGCATGGTACTGAACTGACAGATATAATGAGGGTGTTATTTACCCACAAACAGATTACAAAATGGTACTATTATTAAGCCCATTTGCAGATAAGAAGTTGGAGGCCCATAAGTGTTCGTTTACCTACAGTCCTCGGATGAGTAGTAACATGCGATTTTAATTCTATATTTCAGTGGATTTTAATGGAGGAAACTACAGCATTCTAAAGACAAACAAAAGTACTTTTCCATGCTGGTTTTCCACTTGCTTGCAAATGAGATGGAGACCATCACACATTCCTTGAAGGAGGTAAAGACTGAAGGAGAAAATGGGCAAACAGCACTCAATGATGAAGTGTGCATTAGTAGGTGCAACAAAAGTGAAACCTCCTATTATTTTATTTTCAGGCCTTATCATGAATATCACTGAAGCCTAGAAACCACTCAGTCAACCACGGGTTAGCAGGAGTGACAAAATGGGTTGTTTTGTTTTGTTATTAAAGCTTCATCGTCTTCACTGAAACCTGGGTCAGATTTCCTCAGTCATCTCAACCCCACCAAGAAGGTGGTTCCTTCCCACAGTGGCAAGATGCCTCCTCTAAAGTGGCCCCGGGATGCGGGCCTTGAAGCTCTGTCCAGCAGAGCTCCCCCTGAAGAGCTGCAGGGCACAGGATGAAGGCAGTGACAGTCTGTCAGTAGCAAAGTGAGGTCTAATCTCCCGCCTGCACAGCCCTGCTCCTAACGCTTCCGCAGAGCACTCACAACTGTCAAGAAAGTTGCTCCTGACAGGAAAACACAATCGCACATTTTCAGAGTTAAGGCATAAATGCACAAAGCAGTTGGCAATGGGGAGCCAGCTGCCCTCAGAGCGGGAGTTCACAGCCCATCAGCCTTGGGACTCGTCTTAAACAACGGGATTTGTCTTTTTGTTTTCCCTTTTGCCCCAAGGGCTGACACTTTACAAAGTTTAGTCTACTGCCTTGGCCATATTATTTCTAGAAAAACAAAACAACTCTGGCCCGGGGATAATTAGACCATCACAACTTCTCAACCCGGACCTCCAGTTTGGCAAGACAGAACTCACAGCAGTTTTTATTAAGTTCCCCTCCAGCATCATCCTCAAATCTTCCCCCTCCTCCGCTGGTCTCATCTTTGTTCTCCAATGCATAATTGCCTAATCTTTTTAACCCTGCTACTCTTCTTGGCTGTCATGCCAAAGTGTAGATTGACATCAGCATCCTTAATAGAGAGAAATGAAGATGAAGAAAAGTCTTTAACCTTGGGGAAGTCCTGACATCAAAGAGTCCAGTCTATGGACAAACCACACAGTCCTCACTTCTGTTCAAGTGGATGCTAAGTGAGAACTGTTCTAGTTGTCTTTATTTCTCCTGAGGCACTACAGGTGAGAGCAAATGTACAAAGTTCCTGCCTTCCAAAGAGAGAAGCCAGACCGCCTACAGAAGGGTAATCCACTAAAATATCTATCAACCCCTCGTTCACTATCCGTCCCCAGAGAGAGGATATAGAATTGAACAGGGAAAACTGGATAAAGGAGATTTAGTTACTGTAATCAGAATGATACCAATAGATTGTATATGAAATAATGATGTGAAAAATCCTCTTCCTTATTCCCCAGCTCGAAGTATACAAAAAGACTGAAACAGACAGTGTCAACTCCCAACAAAAATTAGGGAGACTTCTAGATATGGAAAATATGATTGGGCCAAGGCAAGGACCTCAAGGGGGATGTAGCTGAAAACACCACTATATTATTTTGACTGAAAAGATTCCCATTGCAAGAATTTCAATGTGAAACCTGCTATGTACCTGCCACTTATACACCAAACCTTCCAAGTAACCTTCCTTTCTGAAGGTAGACAAAGTGTCTCAGGGCATCAGACTACACAGCAGCAGAGGAAACCTATGCCCACCATTTATAGTGTACATCTCTGTGACTATTCACAAATATGAAATGATAACCAAGGTTCAGCAGACATTTAAGAAGCTAGAAGCATAGGAGAGAAGAACCAGGGAATATCTAATTTCAGAAGAAAAGGAAATTTAAGAGTAATTTTTAAAAGCTTCTCTTACTCCATTTTCTATTGCTATAATTGAATACTGCAGACTGGGTATAAGAAAAAGAAACTTATTTAGCTCACAGTTTCAGATGCACAAGAGCTTAGTGACACCACTGAGTAGCATCAATGGGACATAATGTGGTGGAGGCAGCATCTGGCTAGGGAGGATGAGGATGCTAGCACAGCTGCTCTTCCTATGGCTTAAGGCCGCTAACACAACTGTGAGGGCCTCCTCCTCATGACATCTTCTAATCTAGACTTCTTTCCAAAGGTCCCACTTCCAAGTATTATTTACATAGCACTTTAGGGATTAAAGATTAAGTTTCTATATGACTTTTAGCAGATACATTCAAATCATAGTGACTCTCAAAGACATTTAGCTCAAAAATATTAGGTTTTAGATATTATGACTTAAGACGGAGCTAAAAAAGATTCAAATATAATGTTAACTGTGGTACAACTCTCTAAGAAGAGAAAAGAAAAAAGAAACAAAATGTAATTATAAGTTTCAGTAAAAATAAAATTAGAAGATGTGTGTGAATCAAGCTGGGGATTTAGCTCAGCAGCATAAGCACCTGCCTTGCAAGCGCGTGGTCGTGAGTTCGATCACTGATACCAATTTAAAAAAAAAAAAAGATGTGTGTGAATCAAAAGCAAAACATTAAAATATACGTGACTTTAAATACTATTGCATAATTAGTAAAGAAAATCTCATTGACCCCAGAACTTGAAACTTTATTACAAGTGACATAATTTTAATAGCATAAAATTACATTTATTTTCTCTTTGGATTTAATCTAATCATAATGTTTGATTCTAAAGTGCATATCATATTTTACATACATTGCATATCAAAATTTAAAATGTTTTGGCAAATATAAACTACATGTTTATTAAAACAATTATAATTATTAGTACATTGATATAATTATATTATAGAATATCTATGCCAAAATCTTCATAGCATTAAAATATAAAACAAAGGAAAGTGCAGCAAGAGAAAAAAAATGAAAATATGGAGATTATTGTTTATTTCTGAACAATGATTAAATATTGGAGAATGTCTGAAGTGGATGGACCCAAACAGAGATGATTCACTAAATAGTAATTTGGAACTATAGAGAGCTCAGTAACACACCCAAATAATAATTTAATCAATGAGTTCAAGAGAGATGTAGAAAACAACATAAAATTAGTATATATAGATGAGTTAAATTTGTCATCTTCCAAATGGAGACATCTGTAAATGAAGAAATACTGATCTATTATTTAGAATGATAGTGGCAATCAATGGAAAAATTTAAACCTAAAAGAAATGAGAATGGAGCGAGAGTTTTTTAATCACAGTATTTTAATTTTTGTTTTTATTCAGTGTGTTAGTCTTACAATTTATAAAATAGTAACCACAAAATAAGTGTACTTCCCAGAAATAAATTTGTAGACATTCTGGATCAATACAAGGGATAATCTACCTAGCATGATTTTACCCACATTAATATCTATCTACCCATATCCAGTGAAGATTTTAACTGAAATTTTCATAACACAGTAACAAGATACTAAAATTCTATTGGATTAAGACTGAAGTAGTTGCAATGGCATAGACAAGAAGTTATACCAGGATTTGCAAAGTTATATAGATGGCTTTTATTTTGTAACTCGATTATGAAACACTGGCAAACACAAAATAATGAACCCCAATTAGGGGTCCAGATATCACTTAAGTACATTACAGGCATTAGACTAAGCATTACTTGTTACTGATGCCAAGAGGCACCTAACTCCCAGAAACCTCTAAGTTTTTCCTTCCTGTAATCAGCTAATGCCCAGATTTACAGCAAGCAATGAACAACCTCTGTATCTGATAGCACTCCACCCATCCAAACTCATCCCCTGCTACTCCCACTGCCAGCTGGAGGTAAAACTAAATCAAAGCAGCTGTATCCAGAACCCTGGGCAACAAATGGACATAAGGCCATTTTTTATTATTCTCCAGGGCCTAGATCAGGGATTTTAAATACATTGCCCACCAAGGATAACCAGAGCGTCTTAAAGAAATGACTGATTCCAAGTTTAGGGCCAATAATATAAAAGTGAACCAAGCACATCTTGTCATGCTCCATTTCTTTTTCTTTAACATGGAAAACCTTGGTTCCTGGAATAACTTCTTTGCTTTACCCAATAAAGTAGAAGTTTTCAAGATTATACAACTGTTTTTAACTTAAAAATGCTGAATACAGACAATTTTATTTGTTCTTAGAATCCGTAGCACAATGCAGGCCAGTCATAGGACAATAAGTCAACTATCTTCATTGATTTCATATGTAATTTGACTTTTCCCATTTATAGTAAATTTTGAAGTTTGCTTTTCTTTAATAACACATTTTCAAATTCAAGTCAAAATTATACAAAAAGACATGCTAGTTTCCATCCGTCTCTTCTCTCACCTGTCCTACCAAAGCTTTGACGAGGGTGTTACTTTCTCATTTATCCTCTCAGCATTTCTTATTTGACAGCTGGAAAGCAACTATGCCACTTTGCTTTATTTACCTAGAAATACACTGTGGCGGTTCATGTCAATTCCTAGAGACCTTGATAAATTACTTTTCAGAACTTTTTAATAGTAACATTAATTTTATCAGTATTACGCTACCACATTTAAATTACATAACAAAATATTCTCTTTTTTCAGTTGTATCTTAAAGCCACAGAAAGTTTTGCCCTGGACTCCTTTCATTAATCCACAGACAAGAACCCTTTTCTTATATGCCACCCTCAATAACCGTATTCATGCCTGTAATTGTTGATATATTGTGTCAATTTGAGAAGTTTTAAAAGTTAATTAAGCGATTCAGCAAGTGGCCCGTGTCCTCACTTTGTAAACAGCCTGAGCCTGTGCTAGAGGAGGGAATGGAGATGGTGTGAGTGCTATAACCACTTTGGAGGGGTGGTAGCCTGCTCAGAATATAAGAGAAGAAAAGAGGCCCCCTCCAACTTCTACTCATGGTACTTTTACTGTCTTCTGACGCTTTGGACTGTTACTTCTTACCATGCCTTCGAGCAAGCTGATTATGGACCCACACCCACACAAACTATGAGTTAAATAAACCTTTCCTTCTTTAGTTTTGGGCTTGAGTATTTTTTCTCATTGATGAGAAAAAAGTAACTGGGACAGGATTTGGTACCATAAGTGGATTTATTGCTGTGACTATAACTGACCATGTGATTAAAAAGCCTTTGGGATTGGCTTGTGGGAAGAGTTTGAGAAGGCTCAGAGATGTCGCCTGAAAGAGCAGAGCTGAAATTCTTAGGCAGTTCTGTGTGAGAGACTCTGGCCAGAGCTCAAAAGATAAAAAAATTGGTAAAAAGCATGCTCAGGAGGTTTCTTCTGGGAAGAAGGATTACATTGACTGTTGAACTACAGACAGTGTACAGTATGGTTTGACAGAAAGTTTGTCTGTGTTTTGCTTGTGTCCAGAGACTTTGCCTAAGACTAAGATTAAGATTAAGGGCAATGAAATAATCTGGCAGAAGAAATTTCAAGGCCTTCAAATGTTGAGGTGGTGACATGGCTATTGTTGGGGGTTTTCAGCCAGATTAATGTTGTAAATCAAGAACACAGAGCATAGCAGGATGATTTAAAATGTGACTTTGGTGAGAAAGAAAACTCCAGTAAGGCTGTGAACTATAAAGATAGAGCTGAAGATATCTTGATTGCTGAGAAGGAACAGGAGAATATAAAAGATGGCCTGAGAGCATCACAAGAAGCAACATGTCTCTACTCTTTGCAGTCTCAAATCTACAAAAGAGAAAGACTTTGCTTTGAGGAGAAAGCTGCAGAGCACCATGTTCCAGATTGGCATCAGCATAAAAAATTTGTTTCTCAGAATTGGATTTAGAGTGCTCAGGTGATCCAGGCACTCTACATCCAAGAGAGATAAAAGCCTGGCTACTGCTCCAGATGGCAGCAGACCTTGGCAGCACCCACATGGCACTGGTTTTAGGTGCATGCAGAATGCAAGAGTTATGTGGTTAAGGCAGCTTCCATGATGATTTCAGAAGACCTGGAAGGTCAAGCAATGTGCCCCTGAGAGGGCAGTATGTGAAGCTATGAGGGTGAAACCAGAGACACAAAAGAGACCCCTGAACTTTGGAGAAGCCAAGAACATGAATCATCTGAAGAAACCTGCAAGGAGGGAGCAGAATGAGCCTAAGAGAGAAGTCATGGTAGCCGTAACCACCAGAAGTACCATAGAGTTGGAGCTCTCCAAGCCCTTTGGAACTCATAATGTGCAACAGACTGCCTCAGAGGCTGGACATGGAACTACAAGACTTAGTGCTTTCCCTGCTGGATTTTGAACTGGCTTGGGTCCCAATCCTTGTATTCCTTGTTTATAACTTTAGAAATAAAAATATTTATCTTGTGCCAGTAATGTTTGCAGTGTTTAACTTTCCACTTGTATAAGGGATTGAAGCTAAGAGTTTGCCTTACTTCTCAAAAAAGATTTGGGACTTGAAGAACTTTTCAACAATGCTGAAACTGTTAGGAGGTTCACAATTCTTTGAGATGGACTAAATGACTTTTGCATAAAGGGATACACACAAATCTTTGGGTGACCAGAGATCAAATGTTATGGTTCTAATGTAATATAATGTTGATTTGCTTAGTATTGTTTCTCAGTATTTTTAAACCTGTATTATAATGTTCAAGTTATGAAATAACAAAAATAAACATTTCTTTGTATCTGGAGACTAGTTTAAAGAAATGTGACTGGTTGACAAGGGTGGATTGTAATGATGGTTACTTTGTGTTAACTTGAAAAGTTTAGTTTGTCTTCACTGGTTTGGTATTACCAAGTTATCAAATTTTGTGATTTTATATTTGAATCCACAATCTTCAGTGCAAAACAAACCAAATTCACCAGCATCTTGGAAATACTGATGGTGTTTTTCTTGTAAACTTATGTGGAAAACAAATCCATTATAAATCTACTATAGAGTTCATGGTTTAGCAAGATATTTTTGTTAGTGCTCATATTTTATGAGTACTTTTATTTTATTAGCATAAAATATTTACATTCCTTTTATAGAGCTGGTACATTTACATAACACATCTTAATTTAATTTCTTTATCCTATTTTCTTCCCTTTCCTCTCCCCTCCATATCTTGATACTTTTCACATTTGAGAGACATCTATCTCTCTATTTCTTTTTATCACTTATTTTTTCTTTATTTATAATTTGCATTTCTCATGTAAGAAAAAGCATACAATATTTAAACTTGTATGTTCATTTTATTTCACTTAATGTTGTGTTATAAAGGTGCATCCATTTTCCCACACATAACGAGTTTATCTCTCCTGGTTATAGAGTAGCATTCTATTGCATTAAACACTACATTTTTAAAAATCCATTCATCAGTTGGTGGACATGTAGGCTGCCTCCTGATTTAGCTATTCTGACTTGTGCTGCTGTAAACATGGGTACACATGTATCATTGTAGTGTGATGTATTTAACTCTTTTCGGAAGATACTTATGTCAAATAGAATTTCTCCTTTTAGATTTGAGGAATCCAAATGCTGAATTTCATAGTGGTTGTACTAGTTTACATTCCCATGAACATTGTAGAAGTGTTCTTTTCTCCCTGAAACCTCCTCTGAACCTGTTATTATTAATTTTTTTATCATGGCCATTCTTTCTAGCATAAGATGAAATTTTAGTGTTGTTTTATTTGCATTTTTCTACTGGTCAATTATATTGATGATTTATTCATCTATTTATTGGCCATGTGTACTTCTGTGAAATGTCTATTTATTTTCCTTGCACAAATTTTCATAGGGTTTTTTATTTGAGAGGAGTATATTTTTTTTAAAAATTTTATTTAAAAAGAGAAAAAAAACCAACAAAACAAAACAGAAAAAAGGGTAGCAACAATACAGAATTCCAAAAGAAAAAAGAAAAGAACAAAAAAAACTAAGAAATAGCTACTTGATAAATTACATATTGTCATCTTGGAAATAGTTGTTCAAGATACAAAATTAAAGCATACCAAGTAGACATTCAAACAATGAGACTGTTAACAGTTCTGCTCAATGATCTAAGAAAAACAGTAATATGGTCGTCCATCTTACACATGTAAACATGCATACAGTTATATCTTTTAGAGCACTTTCTTTTCCTCTCTTTTTTACAGTAGCAGTTACACATTTTGGGTTATATTACTCCTACAGTTCTTATTACTTTTTACACTAGAGACACAATGTGATATTTATAAATATGATTCTTATTTATTTCACTAATTAGGATAGTCTCAAGTTGTCTCCATTTCCCTATGAAGGCTTCAAGATCATCCTTTTACATAGCTGAGTAATATTCCTTTGTGTAAAAGTACCACATCTTTTTCATCCACTCTGCAGTTGATGGGCAACTTGGTTGTTTTCAAGATTTAGCTATTACAAATTGTGCTGTTACCAACATGGGTGCACATATATCACTGTGATATGACCTTTTTATTTTTTCTGGGAAAATACCCAGGAGCGAAATAGCTGGGTTGAATGGAGTTTACAATCCTAGTCTTCTGAGAGTTCTCCATAATGATTTCCATAGTGGTTGCTCCAATCTACACTCCCAGCAACAGTGGAGCAGTGTTCCTTTTTCCCCACAGCCTTGCCAACATTTGTTATCAGTTGATTTCTTGATGGCAGCTACTCTTTCTGGAGTGAGATGATATCTCAATGTTGTTTTAGTTTGCATTTCTCGAATGACCAGTGGTGGTGAACATTTCTTCATGTATTTATTTGCCATTTGTATATCTTCATCTGAGAACTGTGTGTTCATCTCAGATGCCAATTTTTGGAGAGGGTCTTTGAATTTGGGGGGG
>PVJX010007187.1:0-72571 GCA_004027295.1 Dolichotis patagonum | reverse complement strand
TCTGGGTTGGAAGTGGTTTTCCTTTAGGATCTGAAAGACTTCACTCCATGCTCTTCTTGATTTCATTGTTTGTGTTGAGAAGTCTGCCGTGATTCTGATAGGTTTTCCTTTATAGGTGATCTCTCTTTTCTCTCTAACAGTTTTTAGTATTATATTCTTATGTTGGATTTCTGGGATGGTGATTATTATGTGTCTGGGTATAGTTTTATTTTGGTTATGGCTATTTGGAGTTCTATATGCTTCACTTATCCAGATGTCTGTTTCTCTTCTCATGTTTGGGAAGTTTTCAGCTATTACTTGTGTAAATATCCTCTTGATATCATTTGGGCTGTCCCCTTCTTTTTCATTTATCCCTATTAATCTTATGTTATTTTTCTTTGCATCATCTTGCAGCTGTTGAATTGTTTTTTCCTGATTCTTTGTTATTTTTAAAAGATCTTGTCTTTCCTGCTCACTGGCTGCAATCTTATCTTCGAGGTCTGAAATTCTATCTTAACTTTCATTGAGGTGGTTTTTACAGCTTTCAATAGAATTTTTGATTTCCTGTATATCTCTTTGAATCTGCTTTATGCATTCTGTTTGTTTCTTATATTGTTCATTCAGGGATTCTATCTGTTTGCTTTGTTCCTCTAATTTTTTAGCTGTGTTTTCACTAGATGCGTTCACTATTTCTTTCACTATTTTTATCAATTCTTCTTTTAGCTGGGCAAGTATTTCTGGTTTGAATTTCTCCATAGCTTTCCCTATTTGCATATTTATTTCATTTGATATCATTTCAGACATTTCATGTGTATGGCTTCTTTTTTCTTCTATGTACACCGCTTCTAAGCTTTCTTGGGGAGGGCTAGGGCTTTGAGCCTGCCTTTTGGTCTTTACTTTTGTCATTTTTCTATATTTCCTTACTTTGAGCAGTGTTCCAAAGCTTTCTCTGTATGTGTGGCGAATTACCTCTTACACCCTCAGTTCCTGGAGGGGCAGTGGCTCCCCCACAGGCTCTTGGCTTCCTCACAGGGTCCTAACTCCCTTCTGTGGGCTCCTGGCTCCCTAAGTTGTAAGGCGAATGCTGGGTGTGGTCACCCCGGACCCTGTGGAATCTCAGGCAGGCCAGGCCACCGTGCTTTGTCCCAGGCAGGTCTCCAGGAGGTTCCCTGCGAGTGAAGGGTGGGCCTCCAGGTCCCAAAGAGTCAGGCCAGAATGTTGGTTTCTGAAAAGTTCCCGGTCCCAAACAGACCTGGCCAAGATGCCAGTCTCCACAATATTCCCAATCCAAACAGCCCGGGCCACTCTGCGGGTCCGAGAGGTTCGGGTCCCAAAGAGACAGGGCACGATGCTGCTCTCTGGGAGACTTCCTGGGGGTGAAGGCTGTCATTTAGATCTTAAATGTTCCTCACAGGCCCATGTGTTGGAGGCTTGAACTCCATCCAGTGGCACTATTGGGAGATGGTAGAGCTTTAGGAGATGGGACTGTATGGGAGGAAGTCATGGGGACACGGCCTAGAAGGAGATATATGGAAGGGGATGTATGCCCCTGGCCCCTCTTCCTCACTCTTTCTGACTCTTGGATGCATGAGTCAAGCAGGTCTTCACCACCACAAGCTTCTGCTGTGCTGTCCTGTGGCATTACAAACCCAAAGCAACAAGGCAAAGGGACCATGGATGGAATCTTATGAAACTGGGCCCAAAAGAAGCCTTTTTTTTTCTGTATTAAGTTGATTATCTCAGATGATTGTCACCATGATACAAAGGTGATTAACGTAATCTCTCTTTTCCTGTTTCTCAGGAGAACAGTCACATATAGCATTCTTGTTTTAATACTGAATAATTTGAGCGTAAACTGTTGATATAACTCTATTCTCAAATGCTTCATCATTTATCTCCTAAAAATAAGACACTCACTTTAAAAAACCTAGTAGGACAATTATAAAATTCTGCAGCACTGATGTTTATTTTTAATTTGTGGTCCATATTCAAATCATTCTTTTTCAAAGTTAGTTTTTTTTTTTAAAAAATCAATACAGACTACTACTTTAATCAATTTTCATTTCACGACTGGTCAGTGGTATGATGTCATACATTCTGGTCCTGTCCTCCTCTGTCTCCTGGAAATGAAAATTTAGATCTAAAAGCTTCTCTAGAATGCTGTGTCCTTTACACTGCATCACATCCAAAGTCACCTAAAGGAAGGCTGCCCACGCTTTGGGGTGCTAAGTGTGAACTTGGAGGTGGTGGTTACCACAGCTTGGAGGTCGTATTTTGCGACAGTGCAAATGCAAGCCTATAGCTCCATTGGTGACCTTTTCTTCCTGCATTCAATGATTTCATGGTTCCTTCTGTCAATAAGAGCAAGTGTTCACTAGCCCGCTAGGGATGGGATATGGTTGCTCCTGCTTTTTACTTTCAGTTTCCAATTTTCAGAGCATGTTGGTCTGCTGGGGATGTAGCAGATACCACAGAGTGGGTTCTTAAACAACAGAAATTCCTTCCACTAGCATCTGAAAGTTCCAGATCAAAGGAGCCGGCAGGGCTGGTGCCCCCTTTCCTGTGGCAGATGGGCTTCTTACTGTGTCCTCATGTGGCCTGTTTCTGTGTGCATCTTAGGCTCTTCCTGTAAGGACACCAGTCCTGCTGCTTTAGGGCCTCACCCTCAGGACCTCGTGTGACCTTCTTCACCTCCTTAAAGGCCCTGTCTTCAAACACAGTCTCATGGGGGTGGTGTGGGGATTGGGCTTCTACCTATAGATTTCGGGGCACCAAGTCAGCCTGTAGCACAAATTAAGGAGCTGGTGTGTAAATCCCTTCAGTAATGGCAGGTGGGGCCCTATTTCTTCTCTCTCTATCCCACTATCAGCTTATGTATTTTAATTATTTTATTTTTCTGCTGAAATAGTTCCAAATTTCGTCAATCCTTTGAGCTGGTTCCCTAGTCGTCTCTCCAGGAATCCTTGAAAACTTTCTTGCCTACTGGCACTAGCTGCTCAAAGCTCCCTCTGCCCCCCTGCCCATAGCAGAAGCAGCCACTACTCCAGCCCTGATCCTTTTGGAAAATAGATTTAGACACCAAGATGTGGTGACTCCAAGTTTGCTCATTGTCCCTAGGGAGTCATTGTTTCTAGCACTTGAAACAGAGATAAGAGATTTTTAAAAATCATAAATTAACATTTATTCCACTTTATTAAATAGTAAGGCTAATTATGGATTTAAATTTAATTTTAAACATATACTATCTGGAAAGGATATGTAGGGAGGTCTTGGTTCCACCCTTTTGTGAATATCTCTGTTCACCTTCATTTGGCCATCATTATTTTTATTAATTTCGGGTCTGTCCAGTGTTTCTTTTAGCAATGTGCGCACACACACACACATACACAAGACCTCTCTCTCTCACATTCACATTAAATTACGCTGAGTCCCACCTTGCTTTTAAGTGCATTAACATCTCGCATTTGCTCCATGTATACAAATCTTTCTCATTTGCTTTGCATAGTTGCATAGCACCCAATTTTTTTTATTTAGAGAAAAAAACAAAACAGAAAAAAGGTAGAAATAATACAGAATTAAAAAAATAATAACACTAAGAAATCAATAGTTGATAAATTATATATTGTCATCTTAGAAATAGTTGTTCAAGTTACAAAATCAAAGCATAAAAAGTGGACAAACAATGAGAGTGCAAACCATTCTGTTCAATGATCCAACAAAAACTTAGTAATATGGTTATCTATCTTACACACTTAAACATACATACAGTTATATCCTTTAGAGCACTTTCCTTCCCATTCATTTTTACAATATCTATTATATATTTTGGATCTTATTACTCCTTCAGTTTTTATTATTTTTACACTATAGAGACAATGTGATATTTACAAGTATGAATCTTATTTATTTCACTTATAAGGGTAATGGCAAGTTGCCTCCATTTACCTATAAAAGACTCAAAGATCATCCTTTTTATAGCTGAGTAATATTCCATTGTATAAAAATAACACACCTTTTTCATCCACTCTGCAGTTGATGGGCATTTTGGTTGTTTCCAAGATTTAGCTATTATAAATTGTGCTGCTATACACATGGCTGCAAATATATTGCTGTGACATGACGTTTTCAGTTTTTCTGGGAAAAAAACCCAGGAGGGGAATAGCTAGTTTGAATGTAACTTCCACTCCTAGTTTTTTGAGGAATCTCCATACCGATTTCCATAGTGGCTGCACCCATCTACACTCCCACCAACCGTGAAGTGTTCCTCCCCCCATCCACAGCCTCGACAACATTTGTTATCAGTTGATTTCTTGATGGCAGCCACTCTTTCCGGAATGAGATGAAATCTCATTGCTGTTTTAATTTGCATTTCTCGAATGACCAGTGATGGTGAACATTTCTTCATGTATTTATTTGCCATTTGTATATCTTCATCTGAGAACTGTGTGTTCATCTCAGATGCCCATTTTTGGAGAGGATCTTTGAATTTGCGGGGTTTGATGTTTTTCAATTCTTTATATGTTCTGGATATAAGTCCTTTGTCTGAGGGATTGTCAACTAAAATTCTTTCCAATTCTTTGGGCTTTCTTCTCAATTTGTTGGTGATTTCTTTTGAAGTGCAAAAACTTTTTAATAATATGAGAACCCAGTTGTTGATTCTTTGAAGTATTTACCATGTGGTTTGCATTTTGTTCATGAATTCTCTGCCTACCCTTATGTCTCCAAGATTGCTACCTCCATTGTAGATTTAGTGTTTCTGTTTTAATATTTAGATCTTGGATCCACTTTGACTTTGGTTTAGTGCATGGTGATAGGTAAGGGGTCTATTTTCGGTCTTTGGCATGTGGAAAGCCAATTTTTCCAACACCATTTATTAAAAAGGTTATCCTTGTGGCCCTGAAGCAAGGTCAGCAGATCGCGGTAGCTGCTGGTTTCAAACAGGAGCCTAAAGAGAATTCTTTCTGTGGTCTGTTGGCCATTTCAGAACTTTAGAAATGGAATGGTCAATTCATCAGAAAGAAATAGCAGGTGAGTATGGCGGACTTTAGGGGGCCTGCAGGGGAGAGACCCTGGTGCCTCAGGACCTGCACCATGCAGTTGACTTGGGGTGCTGGGAGAACTAGGAGCTCTTTCCCTCTCTGGGGGGCAGCTGAGAGTGTGGCAGACTTTCGGCAGCCTGAAGGAGAGAGACCCTGGCGCATGGGGACCTGCACTGTGTGGTTGACTGGGTGCCGGGAGAACAAGGAACTCTTCCCGTCTCTGGGAGGCGACTGTGATCCTGCCTGCGTGTGGGCTGAGAATCAGACATCTCATGTTGTCTTGTCCCCCATCCCGTGTCCCCCCTCCCCCTCCCCTTCCCCTTGCCTAGCAAGTGGGAGCCAGTGAATTACACATCTTGTAAAAAGATTGGCTATGTTATTTAGTATGAGCTCTCCATATGCAAGGATAAGGACAACCATTTGGAAGAAAACAAGAGACAATATGACAGATAGTGAAGATCTCTGGTTGTCTAGCTTTGAAATTTATGCTTTCATATGTCACATTCTGTTCTGTTTTGTTGTGTTTAATTTTACTCCCTTTTAAAATAAAATTTTTTTAAAAGGCTATCCTTCTTCCAGTGAACATGGTTAGCCTCTTTGTCAAATATAAGGTGGCTGAGTGTCTTTGTAGTTGTGTTTGCATCTTCTAATCTGTTCCATTGATCTGCAGGTCTGTTTTTATTCCAGTGTCATGCTGATTTTATCACTGTAGACTTGTACTATAGTTTCAGGTCAGGAATTGAGATGCCTCCTACCTTGTCTTTGTTGCCCAGAATTGCCTTTACTATTCAAGGTTTTGTCTGTCTCCAAATGAATTTTAGGAGTGTTTTCTCTAGATCTGTAAGGTATGTTAATGATATTTTGACTGGGATTGCATTAAATCTGTATAACAGTTTTGGGAATGTGGTCATTTTCCTAACCAAGAGCAAGGAATATCCTTCTATTTTCTAATATCCTCTTCAATCTCCTTTTTTAGAGTAGTATAATTTTCAGCATATAGGACTTTTACACTCTTAGTTAGGTTGATTCCTAAGTATTTCATTTTTTTAGGTGCTATTGTGAAAGGCAATATTTCCATAATTTCTCTCTCAGTGAGTTTTTGTGTACAGGAATGCTATTGATTTTTCCGTGTTGAGGTTTTTGTTTTTGGTTCTGTTGATGTGGTGCATTACATTTATTGATTTGTGTATGTTAAACCATCCCTGTATTCCTGGAATAAACCTTACTTGGTCACGATGATTTGCTGCATTCTATTTGCCAGTATTTTATTGAGAATCTTTGCATCAGTGTTCATTAGTGAGATTGGCTCTCCTTTTTGGCCCAATCTTTCTTTGGTTTTGGTATCAGAGTAATACTTGCCTCCAGAAATGAGTTAGGGAGGATTGCTTTCCTTTCAATTTCATTGAAGAATTTAAGGAGTATTGGCATCAAATCTTCTCTAGATTTCTTGTAGAATTCAGCCGTGAATCCATCAGGACCTGAGCTTTTCTTTGTTGCTAAGTTTTTAATCACTTTTTCAATTTCAATAGCTGATATTGGGTTATTCATAATTGTTATATCTTCTTGAGTGAGCTTTGGTAGTTCATATGTTTCTAGAAATCTGTCCATTTCCTCTGTTTTCCACCCTATGTGAGTAAAGATTTTCAAAGTAGATATTCATGATCTTTTGAATTTCCATGGGATCTGTAGTAATTTTTCTTTTCAGTCCTTATTGCATGAATTTGAATTTTTTCTTTCTTTTTCTTGATAAGATTGGCTAGAGCTTTATTAATTTTGTTTATTCTCTTAAAAAACCAGCTCTTTGATTTATTAATTCTTTGTATTGTTTTTTTAGTTTCAACTGCATTAATTTCTGCTCTGATCTTTACTATTTCCTCTCTTCTATGAGCTTTGGGTTTTACTTGCTCTTCTTTTGTAGAAGCTTGAGATGGAGCATTAGGTTGCTTATTTGTGCTCATTCTGTTTTCTTGATGTGACAATTTATTGCTACATATTTACCTCTTAGGACCACTTTCATTGCATCCCACAGGTTACAGTATGTTGTATCTGCATTTTCATTCACTTGTAGGTATTGCTTTATTTCTTCTTTAATTTTACCTATAACCCACTGGTTGTTCAGAAGGTTGTTATTTAATTTCCATATATTTATGGGGGTTTTCCGATTTCTTTTGCCATTAATTTCTAATTTCAGTGCACTATGGTCAGATAATATGCATGGGATAATTTCAATCCCTTTGCATTTACTTAAGAATGTTTTATGGGTTAATATATGGTCTATTTTGGAGAATGTCTCATGTGCAGATGAGAAGAATGTATATTCTGACGTGGTTGGACAGAACACTCTGTAAACATCTACTAAGTCCATTTGTTCACAGGTATGATTCAGTTCTATTATTTCTTTGCTGACTTTTTGTCTAGTTGATCTATGTCTTTGTGGAGTTTTTTTGTTTTGTTTTGTTTTTTGTTTTTTGGTACTGGGGATTGAACTTGTGACCTCACGCTTGCTAGGCAGGCACTTAATCCCCAGCCCCGATCTATGTCTTTGTGAAAGTGGGGTATTAGAGTCCCCTATTACAATGGTGTTGTTGTGTATTTGGTTTTTCATGTCCATTAGTATTTGTCTTATATAGTTGGGTGCTCCTATACTTGGTGCATATGTATTTATAATTGTTAGTTCTACCTCTTGAATTTTTCCACTAACAAGTATTTAGTTACCTTATTTATCTGTTTTAATCATTTTAGGTTTGAAGTTCACATTGTCTGCAGACCTAATAGCTATCCCTGCTTTTTTCTGGGTTCCTGTTGCATGGAATATTGTTTTCCATGCTTTGATTTTTTTTTTTTCAGTACCAGGGATCGAACTCATGACCTCGCACTTGTCAGGCAGGCGCTTATGGCACTGAGCTAAATCCCCAGCCCTCATGCTTTGAGTTTTAATCTGTGGGTTTCCATGAGAGTCAGATGTGTTTCTTGTATACAGCATATTGTAGGATCCTGTTTTTTGATCCATTCTGTCAATCTATTACTTTTAATAGTTGAATTGAGGCCATTTACACTGATGGATATAACTAATATGTAGTGGCTCAAGTTTGTCATGTTATGGTCCTGTTGTTGGTTTTTCTGCTTTTCCCCCTTGTTTAATTGCTTGCCCTGCCTGGTGGTTTTTTTCTGTTGTTGCTCTGGAAATTGTGGTCATTTTTATCTCTATCTAGTATGTCTTTCAGTATTCTTTCTATGGTTCGTTTTGTGGACATGAATTTCTTCAGTTGTTCTTTGTCATGGAAGTATCTTGTTTCTTCATTAAATCTGAAAGAAAGTTTTGCTGGGTACATCAATCTGGGTTCAAAGTAGTTTTCTTTCAAGGCTTGAAATGCTTCACTCTAAGCTTGTCTTAACTTGAGGATTTGTGCTGGAAAGTCTGCTGTGATTCTAATGGGCTTTCCTTGATAGGCGTGTTGTGTCTTTTTTATAACAGCTTTTAATATTCTGTTTTTATGCTGCATGTCTGGGATCTTAATTATTGTATGTCTAGGTGCAGATTTATATTTGTTGTGACTGTTTGGCATTCTATATGCCTCACTTATCTGTATATCAGATTTTTCCCCCATGTTTGGGAAATTTTCTGCTATTACTTCTGTGAATAGTTTACCAATGTCATTTGTGTTGACTCCTGCATCTTCATTGATGCTTATCAGTTTATGTTGCTTCTCTTGGCATCATCTTGAAGCTGCTGAATTGTCATTTCATACTGCTTTGTTATTTTAAAAAATTCTATCCTTTCATGATTATTAACTGTGATCCTGTCTTCAAGGTCCAAAATTCTATCCTCAGCTTCATTTAAATGGTTTTGCCAGCTTTCAGTAGAATTTCTTCTTTCTTGGATATCTAGTACCCAAATGTCCTATAGTTTATTCATCCAGTCCTTTAATGATGGGCATGGAGGTTGTTTCTAATCTTTTAATATCACCAATAATGTCATGATGAATAACTTCATGCTTAGGTTGCTTTTGTTTTGTAGAGGTATATCTTCAGCACAAATTCCTAGGAGAGTTATTGCTACTTTCAAAGGTACACTGGTACGTAATTTTGTTAGATGTTGCTAAGTTATCCTTTGCAAGAGCCATCTTGCCATTCCCATCAGCAATGTACAAAAATTTGTATTTTGTTGTAGTATTATCAGTACAGTGTTATCAAAAACTAACTTGAATTCCTGCCAGTTATGTAGACAAGAGATCATGTTTTGGGTCAGTTTTAACTTATATTTCTCTAATTATGTGTGAGTTGAACATCTTTTCAAATGTTGAACGTCTTATTTTGTTTGTTAGGTTTTGTTTGTTAGGGTCTCGATGTGTAATCCAGGCTGACCTCAAACTGGTGGCCTCCTGCCCTAGGCTTTAGAATGTTGAGATTATGGGCATGTGGATGCCACCCTGACAGGCTCTGTTTAAAAGCTTCTGGAACTTCTTTGTGAACTGTTTATAATTTTGCTTATTATTTACTAGATTGTAGACTAATTTTAAAAGGCATAACCCAAATCTTTCCTGATGCAAAGTTCTTTTTAACTTAATTCTATTAAAGACTGATATATAAAATAGAAAATCAAACCAACAAGGAACTGTCACAAGGTTGTACTTTATTCTCTCACTCCTAAAGTCACTCTAGCAAAAAGCATTGGTGACCCTTTACATGTTAACTTTTCTCCACAGGTCCTAGTGAGTCCACTGAAGTACACTGGTGCCAAGCTGTCTTCTTAGCTTTCAGAATCTCTACCAGTCTTGTGGTTATGTCAGAACACGGCTTGAATGAAACAAAGCTTGCGGTTTTGAAACCTGTGCATGCTGTTGGCTGTCCCTCTGCCAGAAGTGGGGCTTCCCAGCTCCCAAAAGGAGGAGGGGCAATGGTATCCTTGCAATACTCAGCTGCACAGCAGCTGGAGGCCTCAGCTCCTGATTCCCAGAGGCCGACTCTGTGACCAGGAGTTTCCCTGGTAGGTCAGCAGCCAGGTGGGAAGACACATGTGTCAAGCCGGAAAGCATGCAGCACCCTGAGTGGCTCTGGTCACAAGCTGGTGGCCCCAGATGGAGGTGAGCTGGGGCTCATGCCTGTTGTCCCAGCAGTGGTCCTAAAACCATGCACAGAGTCCCCATGTGGCATAAGAAATCTCCACGAAGAAGGGCTGAACAGAACACTAGACATGTATTACCACACATGTTTCAGGGACTTAGGAACCACCTCCCTGGGTGGTTTTCTCATGAAACTGAGGTCAAGATGACCATCAAGGCTGAGGTCCTTGGAAGGACTTGGACCGGATGGCCAAATTCCATGACAGTCCCAGCTGTGGGCTGCATGGCTGTGACCCTGTCGATTCACACGTTGAATTCTAACTCATAATGGGATGCTATCTGGAGGTGAGACCCTCAGGAAGTGATCGGGTAGTGAGGGCACAGCTGCTCAGAACAGGCCTGCTGCCCTTTTGAGACCCCAGGGAGTGCCCTTGCTCGAGGACCAGAAGTTGGCTCTCTGGAAGACAGGGAGCAACCTGACGTCAGTGTCACAAGGCCTAGGTGGATGCAGGATGGATGGGGAGTGAATGATTCTTTTTTTTTTAATTTTTTTTTATTTTAAAAGGGAGTAAAATTAAACACAACAAAACAGAACAGAATGGGACATAAGAAAGCATAAATTTCAAAGCTAGACAACCAGAGATCTTCACTATCTGTCATATTGTCTCTTGTTTTCTTCCAAATGGTTGTCCTTATCCTTGCATATGAAGAGCTCATACTAAATAACATAGCCAATCTCTTCACAAGATGTGTAGTTCACTGGCTCCCACTTGCTAGGCAAGGGGGAGGGGGAGGAGGGACATGGGATGGGGGACAGGACGACATGAGATGTCTGATTCTCAGCCCAAGTCAACTGCACTGTGCAGGTCCCGATGCACCAGGGTCTCTCTCCTTCAGGCTGTCAAAAGTCTGCCACACTCTCAGCTGCCCCCCAGAGAGGGGAGGAGCTCCTTATTCTCCCAGCACCCCAAGTCAATTGCACGGTGCAGGTCCCGATGCACCAGGGTCTCTCCCCTGCAGGCCCCCTAAAGTCTGCCATACTCACCTGCTATTTCTTTCTGATGAATTGACCATTCCATTTCCAGTGTTCTGAAATGGTCAACAGACCACAGAAAGAATTCTCTTTAGGCTCCTGTTTGAAACCAGCAGCTACAGCGATCTGCTGGCCTTGCTTCAGGGCCACAAGTGAATGATTCTTGATGAGACTGCAGTTGCACTGAGGTTCATGAAGCTTTCTTTTGTCCTTTTGTTAAAATTTGAAAGTGTTTCTTAGTATATGTTTGCAGTACATAATGATTTCATTTGTTGTGGGGAACTAGTACATGTATATAGCACATCTCAATTCTATTATTTTGCTTCCCCCAACACTCTCATTTTTCTTTCTCTTTCTTTCTTTCTTTCTTTCTGTCTGTCTTTCTTTCTTCTTTCTTTCTTTCTTTCTTTCTTTCTTTCCTTCTCTCTCTCTCTCTCTCTCTCTCTCTCTCTCTCTCTCTCTCGAGACAAAGTCTCAATATGAAGTCCAGGCTGGTCTTGAACTCACTATGTAGTCCAGGTTGGCCTTGAACCTCTGGTAATCCTCCTGCCTCAGCCTCTTGAGAACTGGGATCACAGGCATACATCACTATTCCTGGCTCCACCTCCATTTAAATAATTTTTTTCACATTTTTTTGCCAGCACCAGATCTATTTATTATTTAAGTCTTTGTTGGGTTAATTATAAACAGATTAACAGCCAAATTTTTCAGAGATGATCTTTGGGCATGGCTAACTATACTCCTTTGCTTCAGCTCCAAGATTTGACTACCTTGGTTAGTTTGGGAGGGGAGGATACAGTGTGATTGGTCCAACACCAAGTTCTCTGAGAATATACTATGATATTGTTAACCTTGCAAAGGCAAAGCAGACAATGCCTTAGAGAGAAAAACCCATTAATAGCAACAGTTATGCAATCCTGCTAGTATCAACCAAATCAGCTATAACAGCTCAAGACAAATTGAGTAATAACATACCATAAGAAACAATTATGTACCATCCCTAACCTGAGAGAAGAAATCCACAATTTTACTGTAAACATTAAGACAACCCAGGTATTTCCTCACAGCTGATATGTGCTAATGTAATGGCCATGTCTCCACTAATTTTATAGAGTTAACTAACTCTAATGGTTAACAAAACTTTATGGTTGTACTAATAAAGCCTTGAAATCTTAAATTCTATGATATAAGGAAGAGAAGAAAGTGGTACAAAGGATTCTATTGCAGAGTAGAAGGAATGGAATTTATAGAATTGGGTAAAGGTAAGAGAAAAAAACCTGACAAGAAATAGAAGATAAAAGAAAAAGAGGGAGAAAAGATAGAAATTAGATGGGGAATAAAATGAGAAAAAATTAACAAGAAAAAAAATAAAAAGGGTGAAGAGATTAAAAATTTTTAAAAAGAGAAAAGAAAAAGACATAAGAAGTAAGAAAAAGAGACAATAACCAAAGAAAAAGGACAAAGGAAAATCCCCCAAATTGCAATAATCTGGTGAAGAAGAAAGAGGAAGGAAAGAAGAAAAAAGAAAAAAATAACTAAAACAGTAATAGCAACAACAACAACAACAACAACACACACACACACACAAACACACATGGAATTTCTCTGTGATTTTGAATGTGTGGTTTTCTTCTGGGACTCACAATTCTGGGGCAGTGTCCCAGTCGAGATGTGTCCCTCCTCACCCTGGCAGTCAAAGAAGCTGTGAGACCCGGGTCCATGCCAGGTGCAGGCCTCAGCAGGCAGGAAGATAGGGCAAGGCGCCAGCGCCGTGATTCTCCAATCTAGAGCAACCCAGACTGGGCAGGGCCTCTGGCCACAGGCTTGGGTTCCTATATTCTTTAGCTCAAATTCCTCAGGGGGTCTCATTCGCAATATTACCAAATGTGTTATGCTTGCCAAAATTTTTAAAATCTGATTTTCATGAAGCCTCTTAACCTAATTAACAATTTATAGAAAATACAGGGGATAAAGAACATGTAATGTGACATCTTCAGAAAATAATGAAATGAATCCAGAATTCGAGGCAATCAGTGATATTACCTTTCCCAAAAAATAAGACCTAGCTAGAAAGTAACCAGCCTTGAAAACTAGAGCTCAAAAATGCCAGCCCAACCAGCTCTTCTTGCCTTATCTGCCATCACTACTCTCTTGCTTGGTGGCTACTCTGTAAGGCAGGTAAGGCAAGGATAGGTTGACTGGGGCTGGTATTTTTTAGCTCTAGTTTTCAAAACTGGTTATTTTCCAGTCAGCTCTTATGCTTGGGGAAGCACAACACTGGCCTGGAGTCTTGACCAAATCAATGTCATGGGAGACAAAAAAAAAGGGCAGGGGTATTATTCTTGATCAAGGACTGGTGATCTTTGGCCTTTGGGTTGCTTGCCTGTTTTGTAAATAAAGTTTTATTTGAACAGTCATGTTCATTTGTAGTGTAATATAATAGCTGAGAGATTACAACAGAACACTACTGCCTGAAAACTTACAATATTTACTACTTGGGCCTTTAGAAAAAGGATTTGCTAAGTCCCGTTTTAGATTAAGAGAGCTTGACAACTCTTCTCCTTGGATCCATTACAGTTAATCATCTTGCCACACGATTTTATTTTAAAACCTAAATAAAATATATTAAATAACTGTTTTCAGATATGAGACATCAGGCTGTGTAGATTATATGCTGAGAGAGAAAGGAAACAAACCAGGTGAGCTTTATAACCACCCAGACCGCTGCCAGAGCTCCTCACAGCCTGACACGCAGAGAGGGAGAATCTGAACAAAGTACGGAGGTCTTACTGTGCTGAAGACACTGACGCTGGAGGTAGGGAGGTCAAGGCAAAGCACTGAAGGGAGGAAACTACACAGAGAAAAATGTCTAGGCCACATGACTTCTCCTGTGTTATGGTGTAGATATGAAGTGCCCCGCTGAAGCTCATGCGTTGAGGGCTTTGATGTGATCAGTGGATTGACCCCCTGCTGAGAGGTAACAGAAACAGGAGGTGTGCTCCAGTTGAAGGCAGTGGGTCATGGAGGTGTGGTCCTGCTGTATCCCCAGCCCATCCCTTCTCTCTCTGCTTCTGGCTGCTCTGAGGTGCAGTTTTCCTCTATCTTGCTCTTTGGCCATGCTGTTTTTTCTCACCACAAGCCCACAGCAATGGAGCCAGCCATCCATGGAAGGAAACCTCTGAAATCATGATCCAAAAATAAATCCTTCCTCCTTTAAATGGATATTCTCAGCTATTTTGATCAGAGCGATGAAAGGCTGACTAACACACCTTCAGTCCTTGGCTACATACAAGCTGCACATGTGTAGGGGAGAAGGCAAAGGGGTCCGTCAGAGCTCAGTCCCCAGGGTAAGAGAGAAAAGGGCGAGCTGGAAACTGAACATCTGCTGGTGCTACCAGATCCTGGGACATGCTTGGGTTCTGACCACCAGGGCAGAACTACGAGGGCTAGGAGTAGATGGTCAGAAAGGCAGCACCCCAGGAGCAGGACCAGACTGGGCAAGAACAAAGGCAATTCTAGATCTGCCTCCCCCAAAGAGGAGTCAGTCCACCACAAAATTAACTGTAAAACAAAACTCTATAGTCTTTAGCAAAGATGATGTCAATGCCTTTCACATATAAACACATCTATGTACATATATGTTTATTACTATATAACATATGGTATAATACAGACTATGTATCTATGTTTGAAATATAAAACATTTCTCAAGAAATTAAACAAGTTCCAAATGGATGCAAAAGAGCAGAAGAGCCAAAATAATTTTGGAAAAGAAGAAAAATTTGGACAATTTACATAATTTTTTAAATTTTTTAATGTTTACTATAAGCTAGAGTAATCAGGACACTGTATGTAGGTGTAGGTATATAGCTTAATGGAGTGGAACAGAGAGTGCAGGGAGAGACCCTTATGTGTATTTGGTCAATTGACTCTGGTTGTTTTGTAATTATTATTATTATTATTATTATTATTGTTTTGGTACTGGGGATTGAACTGATGGCCTTGTACTAGCCAGGTAGGCACCTACACCGCTGAGCTAAATCCTCAGCCCTTGTAATTTAATTTTTAAGAACAAAGCTGCAAAAATAATTCACTTGGAAAAATAGTCTTTTCAACAAATGTTCGTGGACTAATTGGGTATAAGCAACAAAATTACTCCCCACTTACAAAATAAATAAATTAATCAATAAAATAAAAAAACCTAAATGGTTGACAGGCCTAAATTTAAAAACTAAAGCTACAGAACTTTTAGAATAAAAATAGAAGAAAATCTTTGTAACTTTGGGGTAGGCAAATATTTCTTACATAAGGGAAAGCACCAACCCTAAAAATTGTTAATTTGGGCTTTATCAAAATGAAAACCTTTGTTATTTGCAAGATAACATTAAGAAAAAGAAAAAAATCAAATCAATGACTGGAACAAGTTATCTATAATGTACAAACTTGGCAAAGGACTTGTGAAAATCTCAATAACAAAAACACAATCTACTTTTTAAAAGAGCAAAATATTCACACAGACACACTACAGAAAGAATATAGGTGTAACTAGGGATGTAACTCAGTTCATGAAGCACTTGCCAAGCATGTGCAAGGCCCTGGGTTTAATCCTCAGCGCTGTCCCACCCCCGAATAATAAAGCAAAAAGAATATAAACTCGAATGGCCAGTAGGCAAGTGTAAAGAACATCTCATGCATATCATCTCCAGTTGTAAGGGACATGCAAATGAAAACCACAGAGAGACACTGTATCCACAGAATGAGTAAAAAGGAAAGGACTGGTAATATCAATCATTGGTGAGGATATGGAGAAGCTAAAATTCATACATTGCTTGTAGGCACGTAAAATATTATACACACTGTGGAAACAGTTTGACTATTTCTTATAAAATTGAATATGTATTTCTGTGATTCAGAAGTCCTAGTTATGGATTTTTGCCCAGGTGAAATAAAAACACGTATTTACAAAAAGAGTTGTTCAAGAATTTTCATCGAAGCTTTTACATCATAATAGCCTAAAACTGAAAGCAATTCCAATGTTCATCGCGGGTGATGGAAAAGAAAATTGTAGTACATTCATACAATGACTTCTACTCAGCAACAGAAAGAACAAATTATTCACCTGTAAGACAACATAGATGACTCTCAAAAATATATGCTGAGTGAAAGAAGCAAGATGCAGAAAGGTTGAGTTTGTATTCTTGTGTTTACAAAGTTTCTGAGTCGGCAAAGCTATAATGGTAAAAATCAGATCAGTGGTTGATGCGGGTGGCGGTTTTGGGGAGCAGCTGGGGAGTAAGGGGCTGTGACAGGAGAATGAGTGAACTTTTTCCACACTTTGATGGAAGTAGTAGTTTTTATTTTTTGTAATTTTTATTTTAAAGAGAATAAAACCAGATAAAGCCAATCAAAACAAAACAATATAAGTGATATCGAGTGCTATGGCTTGCTTATACATTGTGTCAACTTGAGAAGTCTAAAAGCTTAAGTGATTCAGCAGCTCTACCTCCTGCATGTAGGGAACAAGCCAAGCGGTTACCCTAGGATACTGTTGGCTGTGTCAATTTGAGAACCTGCAACTTCAGATAAGTGATTCAGCAGGGGGCCAGGTCCCGAGTTTGTAACATTCCCATCCTGCTCAAGAGAAGGGCAGGCAGATGGTGTGAGTGCTGCACACACCCCAGCACCCCAGCACCCCAGCACCCCACGGGAGCAGCCTGCATACAATAAAAGGCAAATGAGGTGGGACTGATTGCTGCTGCTTCGAGCAGCCCCAGTCTTATCCTGCAGCTTGCGCTTTGTCTCCTGGCTTCTGGCATAGACTGTTTGGCTTGTTGATTTCCTATTATCTTGTTTTGAAACCTTGTATATCAATCAGGTTTACTAGAGAAACAGATATAACACAAGATATACAACTGCATACAAAATTACAAGATTGGCTTCCAACCTCAGCCACAAAGTTGAATAAGGGTTAGGGTTACAGGACTTAAAAACAAGATAATAGCGAATTAACATTGGCTACCACCTTCAAAAGGAGATCCTCTATTGAATATAAGGGTGCATTTTAAAAACTCATTAAATGGGAGATTTAAAATTAATTCATTGCATTGAGGATTAAATTTACTTAATTAAAAATAGAAAAGAAATAATAACCAAATGCAATGGATGTTGATTTAGCAACAAAGCTACAAAGGATACTTTTAGGATGACTGGGGCAATTTTAAATATGGCTTGGCTATTACATAATATGAATTATTGTTAATCTTATTAGGTATAATAATAGTGGGGGTAAATAAAACCATCTAACTTGTTCTTAGGAATAAAATACCAAGATGCCTGGAACTTACTTTTAAATGGCTTAGCAACAACAAAAATAATGCAATACCATTGAATACATACAAATATGCATATAGAAATGAAACAAATCTGGCAGATAGATTTTCATTGTACTTTCAACTCTTCTGATTTTTCAAAATACATTTTCTAACGACCTGGTGTACTAATAATGAAACCTGGAGGAAGAAATTGTGGAGGTTTTAAGGCTTACCCTTTCTTAGAAGATGGCTCTTCTGAAGACATGGCGGGAGACAGAATTTCCTCCAGATTCCCTCAGACCCATTTGTGAAGGGACATCCAGAGATGACCAGCGCTGCGAATGACAGCAGTCATGTTTTGCTATCGGAACATCCTGCTTGGAGCACAGTTGGCCTCCTGTCTTCCTTGGCTGGTTACCGGGACAGGGAGTGCTTTGCTGTGTTGGGTCAGGAACAGCAGGGCTGTGGGCAGTGTTTGAGGCCACTTCTTGTTGTCCTTCCTGGGAGGAAAGTGAATGATTAACCCATCATGCACCCTTGGCATTCCTGAACCCTCTGTGCCTGCACAGGATTCTCTTGGCTGAATTTTACCAGCCGAGCTAAAAGTCTCACAGCAAAGGCAAGGGGCATGCAGGGGCCCAGTGACCCATCAAACAGTGAAGACTGAGTTCACACAGGTGCTTCGCAAATACTACGCACACATGCAAAAGTGTCTCCCCAAAGAACTCAGATTCACGGCTAACGGAGACTCTGTCCAGAGCCTTGGTCAGCTGATGTCCTGGAGCTAAAGAGGGCAGGGTTAGAGGTCCAGAAGAGCTTTGTGAAGCAGGTGCACATTGAGCAGGTAGGGAAGGGCAGCCAGAGAAAGGGAGGATATGCATCTGCTGGGGCAAGGAGAAAAGCAGGGGGGTCAAGGACGAAAAGGTGAGGAGCTGAATTCAAGTTGAACGTGTGACAGCGGCAAGAAATGTTACAGAAACGCCCTGAAGTTAAGGGCTGGAAAAGGTCATGGTCTAGCCACTTAGTGGGCCTTGGGGAACAGAGCCAGAGTCTTTCCAAGGACTGGGAAGGAGGAAGGAAAGGGCTTAGGGATTGCCTAGAAGCCAAGTCACGAAGGAACAGGTGCAAAAATTCTCCAATAAGTTTGGTGCAATACCAAGATGGCTATGGAAGAGAGATTTTTTTTTTTTACTAGAGATCTGAGTGTCCCTGGAAGCTGAGGAGACAGGAAGGGATGGAGAAGATAGCACCACCAAGAAATCAAGAAAGATTGGCACCCATGTGGAAAGTGACTCAGCTTCAAGAGACTCTGAGATGTGAGGGAAGGCAAGAGGAGAAGCAAGACGTGAAGACGGGATGCTTTGACTTCCCCGGTGGGAACGCCCAAGAGGACCCAGTGCCACCATTGTCATTACGCATCATTAGAAATAAGGACAGAAAACATCAACCTCTTGTTATGTGTGGATGTAATCTAGACAGACTTCTAGTTATAGTCCATGCATTCAAGGAGAAAGTCAGACAGGAGGGGGTGAAGAAATGAATGGAATTGGCTGAGAGGAAGAGGAACTGAAGCCTGAAGTTATCAAAATAAGAATAAGAATAAATCTTTACTCCCTCTAAGTTGATTATCTCAGGTATTTTGTCATAGCTATGGAGAACTGACTAACCCACCCACAAGCTGCCTAGTGGAAGAGGTACTTTAGTGTAGACCCTAGACTGTAGCTTTTCCTGTCAGGAGATGGTGCTAATTTAAGTCTGAAGAGGTGGGTCATTTCTACAGATATGTACTTATAGCATGTTCTATTGGTAGTTACCATAGGTAACACAACGGTTTTGTTGCTAATACTTGTGGGGTAATATGGCTTCCTTTGAGAACTACATGGACAAGAAAATGAGAGTTAAACCTAAAAAGTATCAACACATAGCCAGATATAGTGGTACATACCTGTAATCCCAGCACTTTGGGAGGCTGAGGCAGAAGGACCAAATGAAAGTTCAGGTCCAGCCTAGGAGGCAACTTAGTAAGAGCTCTGTTAAAAAAAAAAAAAAAAAAAAAAAAGAGGCACAGACTGGGGGGAGAGAACAAGGATTCACCAAGAAGCAAGCCTTCCCTGTGAACTAGTGCCATGCATGGGCCACCAGCGGCAAGACAGCCAGACCCTAACCCCTTCCAGTGTGCAGGGTGGCAAACAAAGAGAGCCACTGCCCTGACTCCCCCACCCCGTAAGCAATGGACTGATCCTGAGAAACACAGGCTGTGATGATAGCTATGCAGGTGAAATGCAATTGGAGGCCTGCGGTGCTTTGCTGTTTCACTGACTTTGCAGCTCTAGGGCCAGTGGTCTGATTATGGGTTCAGAGGATAGCAGTATGCAGTGGGGCCTCTGGGGGGATCCCCTTCTTAGGCTTGCAGCCATTGTTAATTCCCTATTACCTTATTTTGAAGTCCTGTATCATTCTCATTGTTTTGTTGAGTTGGGTTTTTTTCTGCTTTGTTTTGTATTTTGTTTGATTTTGTTATATCTGAGGGCATGGGCAGCTATTTCAAAGACAGCAAGACATATTACCTTACCTATTTTGGATTTACTATTGTCTTGTTTTGAAGTCCTTTATTGCATCCATTTTTTTTTAATTGGTTCTATTCTGTTCGGTTCTGTATGTCTGAAGGTGTCTGCAGCTATTTTGAAGACAACAAGAAGCATTCTGGTAACTATTGTTGATTTCGTATTGTTTTGAAGTCCTATATCAGTTATACTGTTTTGTTTTGATTGGTTTTATTCTGTTTTATTTTCCTTGGTTTATTCTTCTTTAAAATGAAAAAAAGATGTTAAAAATGAAAAAAAGAAAGCAACAAACAAACAAACAGCATCACCACCATTGACAAAAACCCAAGCCAATTATACAAAATCAACAGGTAATGGGTGGCACAGAGGTGAGCACATTTACTGTGAGGAGACAGAGCAGGTTTTTTAGGGATACCAGAGAACACAGGTGCCCTTCAGTGTGTTTCTCCGGATGCGACATCTGGGGCTTCCTTAGAGAATGGCTGCCCAGGGCAAGCAGACTGCTCACATGACAGCCAAAGGCTGCCAAAGTGCATGTTCAAGGAAACAGTGCAGAAATTTCTTTTATGACTTAGACTTGGAGATTGCACAGTACTATAGCACTGTGCTCTGTGAGACAGTCACAAAAAGTCAGCCAGTTTCAAAGGCAGGGATATACCCCTCCCATCTCTGAATAGCAGCAAAGTCATATAACATGGTGAGAAGGAAATGTGAAATGGCAGTGTCACACCTATCTTTGGAAAGAACAGTCTGCCACACCAGCTTTGGCCTATTGGGAGCTTCGTAGGCTCCAAAAAATAAAAAGTGGAAATAAATCATTGAGGGTCATTTTTGGGTTTTCTAACTTAAAATTCCTAAGTGCACTGGATTTTACCCATTTGTTTTTAATTGGGAAAACAAGAATCATTGATTTTGAAAGAACTAGATTTATTCCAGGAGAGAAGAGCCTTCTGCTCTGACCTCCTCCTTGGCAGCAAAAGCAGAGGAGGTGGGAACATCTGGAAAGTGTCTGTGAGGATCCGGAATTGGCCGTGGTGGTTTCAGGAAGAAGCTACAGAAAGCCAGTTTTCCTAAAATGTAATCATGCTGGTCAGCATCATTTGGATACAAGGGAAGAGACCAGCGAGGCTGGCTCCACCAAAAGGGGCTTCCGAGGGGGACACACAGGCCATGGAGGAAGGCTGAGGCCCCAGTGCGGGGAGGACTGCAGGAGGACTTTCTCTTAACAGCTGCTTGGTTTTCTCTTGAAGAGAGCTCTCTGCTTTTCTCTGAACAAGGACAGGGCCTTTGTTCTTCTCTTGGTCACCAATGTCCATTTCTTACTCTAAGTTTCTGTCCGTAAGTTTTGCTACTATAGAACCAGCACAGCTTCCCCTTAACACACCTGGCCTGTTCGCACACTTGGTGCTTCTGTTTCAGCCAGCAGCTTGCATCTGTTTGCTTTCCAGCTCTACTTAGACTCTTTTGTCCATGCTACATTTCTGAACCTGCCTACAGACCCTAAGTCCCTTCCTACTAGGGTTCCCAAGTTGTCCCAGTAGGCCCAGGACTTCTCTGGTTTTAGCACTGGAAGTCTGGCAGCCTGTGAGGCCCCTCTGTCTGAGGCACACTCAGTCTGTGGCAGGGTGACCCTCATATAATATGCTCGTCTCAGGCCAGTAATTCAAGAGGGGGCGAGATGGGTCACTGGAATGCTGCAAGGCCACTGTCCTTAAGCAGGTATGAGAAGTGTTACTGAGGAGAAGGTATGACTTGGGCCAGCAATGATCAACTTCTCTTGTTAAAAGTAGACTTGATAAATTACTCATTAGAAGGGAAGGAATTGAGGTATGATAAACACCTGTGTAGCAGTTTGATACAGTACAAAGAACAGTGGACATGATGCCTATTTCTACTGCTCAGCAGCAATAAGTCCCCACAGCCAGAAAACTCATTTTTCTGAGCCTTGGTTTCTACATCTTAGAATGGAAGAGTTAGGACTAGGACTTGCTTCCTTTTTCACATGTTCCTGGGCATTGAGGGAGCAGTGGTAGGGGCTGAACCCAGGGCCTTGCATTTACCAGACCATCACTGCGTCCCCAGACCTGTTTCTTACTTTTGTCCTAGAACTTCTAGTCCAGAGTGTAGGGCTACTCGCCCTCTGCAAGACATGGTTAGCTTCACCGTCTCCTCCCCTTTCCTCCCTGCCTTTTTCCATCTTCATTCCCAGCACTAATTCCTTTCTCCCCGGTGGACAGTCATATCAATATATCTATTCTTGAATAGGTATGTAGTTTAATAAAGTATAAGTATTATTTTGTGTACTGTCTTAGTTACTGTTTCATTGCTGGGACAAAATGCCAACAACCAGAAGTTAGAGGAGGAAAGGTTTATTTAACTCACAGTTTGTCGAGGTTCTGTCTGCAGTCTGCTGGCTCCAAGGCAGGGTGGCATGGCATGGTAGGCAGGAAGCAGCCAGCCTTCCTTCTTCCGTTGTTCTATATTCCATCCAGGCTGTTGGTTGTGCTGTCCACACCCAAGGTGGGTCTTCCCTTATCAGTACATTCATCATCCACAACCAGAACTGTGCTAAACCCATCAGTGGACTAAGCCATTATCACACTCGTGATCCAGTCACTCCTAAAAGCCTCACCTGTGAGGAGGACATCTAGATAAACCCTAACATGTGCATTTTACATGTATGCACATCATCCGGCCCTCACTTGGCTCCTAACAGTTTTTACTCCGCACCATTTAAAAGAATGTCTCTGTGGTGCTGGCTGTTGCTCTTGAAGGCTCCTTGCATGGTGACATTTTATGGGTGTTGGTCTGTATGAAGGGACTTGAATGGATTCCTAGGTAAAAGACACTCCAGGAATAATAAAGGGTTGGGTGGCAAGAGCAGTTGGGAGTGCCTGGTGATTTTCTGTGATTTTCATTACAGAAGTCGTTCAGCTCTTTGGTTAAAGTGATTCCTAGGTATTTAATTTGTTTTTTTTTTTTTTTTGAAGTCATTATGAATTGTTCTTAGCTGAGAAAATTGGTGTATAGAAAAAGTATTGATTTTTAATGTTGATTTTGTATCCTGAAACTTTGCTGAATTTGTTTGTCAGAGTCTTGAAGGTCTTCTAAGTATTGAATCATATCATCTGTTAAGGATAATTTGACTTCTTCCTTTCCTATTTGTATCCTGTTTCTTTCACTTGCCTGATTGCTCTATGTAAAAATTCAAGTACAGCAGTGAACAGGAATGGTGGGAGTGGCCATCCTTGTTTTGCTCCTAATTTTAGAGGAAATGTTTAGTTTTTCCCATTCAGTGTGACATGGAGCTTCTCTGGGGAGGAGAAGAGCAGAGCTCTGGGATTACATACGTGTGTCTCCCTTCACACTCAAGGATTTAGGCAGCACTAAGGACCCAAGAGGTTTACCTTTGCCTCAGGCCCTGAAAGCAGGAATCCCCAGTTCCCATGTGATGCCTCACCCGGCAGGGGATTTCAAGGCCTCCTGATGAGACCAGGTCCCCCACAAACCTGGCTTCTCAAATACCTGAGGAGAAAGTTTCAAAAATTTAGCAAGATCAAATAATTCCGGCTGATGGCCACTGAGTTTACTCTGCTAAATGTCTTCTCTGTGTCCTTTCACTTGATCTTCATAAATTTTGTATTTTTGGTGCTGTGTTCATAAATGAAGAAACCAAGCCCGTGGGAGCTCTAGAAGCTGACTATTCTACTGCTAGTAATTAGTGGGCCAAGATTTCACTGCAGAAAAGATTCTGAAATTTGTGAAATTTTTTGTCCTTTTAAAATCATATTTTTATTTTTATATGTTCACAGTACATAATGATAACATTCCTCATGGGAGCTTGATATATACATCACATATCAAATCATATATATTCTTTATATATCATATATATTCTTTTTTCATCTTCTCCTGTCTTCCCTCTATCTTCCTGCCATCTCTTAGTTCCTGTCCCTTTTTACAAAAGATTTATCTGCGTATTTCCTGTTATCTATCTTTTATTTTACTCTTTACATTTTGGGTTTATCATATAAGAGAAACCATGTGACATTTAAGTGTGTGTGTTTGACTTATTTCTCCTAATAATGTGGTCAAGGTGCATTTTCTTCCCCACCAATTACTCAAGCTTACCCTTCTTTATGGCAAGGTAGCACCGCATTTTCTTTATCCATCTGTTGATGGACAATAGGCTTCTTCCAGTACTGAGTTATTATGATTTGTGCTGCATTATTATGATATGTGTGTATTAGTGTAACATGATGTCTTAACTCTTTGGGGAAGACATCTAGAAGGGAAATAATTGGGTCAAATTGAATTTCTAGTTTTAGTTTTCTGAGGCGTCTCCATACTGATTTCCACAGTAGCATTCATTTCCACTTCCACCAACAGTGAAGAAGGGTTTCTTCCCCCCAGAAATTTGCCGGCATTTGTTATTATTTGATTTCTTGATGGCAGCATTCTTTCTGATGTAAGATGAGATCTTGGTGGTGTTTTAATCTGTATTTCTTTAATGACCAAAGATGTGGAACATTTTTTTCATGTATTTATTGGCAGTTTGTAATTCTTCTGAGAGGTGTCTTGTCATTTCAGTTGCTCAGTTTTGATAGGGTTTTTTATTCTGGGAGGGAGGCTAATTTCTCAAGTCTTTATATATTCTAGATATCAGTACTCTGTGTGAGAAATAGCTAGCAAATATTTTCCTGTGTTGCTTGTTGTCTCTTTATTGGTTGTATCCTTTGTTGTGCAGAAACTTTTTAATTTGATAATGATCCCATTTGTTGATTCTTTGTAATATTTTTTGTGCAATTGCAGTTCTGTTCAGAAAATCCTTGCCTATGCCTTCAAGAGTTTTAGCTATTCTATCTCCCAGTAGATTAAGTGTTTCTATTTTAGCATTTAGATATTTAAACCATTTTTATTTTACTTTAGTATATCTTCTGGATGTGGATAACCAGTTTTTCCAGCTTCAATAATGAAAAGAGATCATCTTTCCTCCAGTGTATGTTTTTGCCCTCTTCATCAAAGATTAGATAGTTGAATATGCTTAAGGTCCTCTCTTCTGTTCTGTTGATCCACATGTCTGTTTTTGTGTTGATACCATACTGCTTTTATCACTGTAACTTTGTAGTATATCTTGAAGTCCAGGATTTTGAAGCTTCCTGTTTTGCTCTTGTTATACAAGATGCAGAGGGTAGAGTTCTAAAAATGACCTCCTCCATGAAAGATCCCTCAGCCTGCTATTCCTCACAACTGGCCAATGGGTGCCAAGTGTCTTCTGGTTTTTCCTGTGTCCTCTTACTTGACTCTCATAACCTTATGAGGTAGGAACTGTATTCATAAATGTGACTGGGCTGATAAATGTGACCTAAGGAAAGGACTAATCAGAATTGTATCTGACTATGGCAGCAGATGGCTATATTCACCCTTTGCCATAAAGAATGGCTAGCTGTACTGTGGTTATGATGAGAATCAAAACCATCCCTTTATATTTTACATGTTACTTTATTTTGAGTATAGCATGACTATTTGGGGGTGGAGATCATTTCTACATGGATTCAAAAGTTATAAAGCACAATTGACCTGAAAAGGGATTTTCCAGGTAGGTGCAATTTAACCACATGGGTCTTTAAAACCAGAGGTCTGTCTATGGCTGCTCAGTCAGAAGAGGAAGCTACAAAGGGGGAATTCCAGAGATCTGAAGCTTGAAAAACTTCAGCTGCATGGAATTGTTGCTGCTGGCCTCAGGCTGGAGAAAGCCATGGCAAAAAGAATGTCAACAGCTTCTCGGAGCAGAAAGCGACCTCAGGCAAGGAAGAGGGACTCAGTCCTGCGTGTCACAAGGATAAATGCTGCCAACAGCCTGAGCGAGGTGGAAACAGATTCCTCTCTCAGCCTCCAGAAACTGCAGGAACTGTGAGCAATCAATGAATGTAGTTTTAAGTCTCTGTCGATGGCCATACTGCAGTAGAAAACCAATAACAAGAACATAGACTCCTGAGTTCAGAAGTAGGCTACTTTGCAACACAGACCTACCCTCTCCTCAAAGTCCTTAAACTAAGGGCTGTATCTCAGGGATGCTCACTTCATGATTTTCTGGGAACGGCAGCGGCTGTGACCTAAATTCCATTCCCATGGAGGTAATGTTCAGGTCAGTAGGGGAAAACAAATCTAGAGTTTGCGGGAGCACTCTGAAAATAGCCTGCCAGCCCCATCAGCAGATGCCAGCCTCGCTCACAATCACAGGCAGAGCCTTTGTCAACAAGCAGGCGCCCTTCATGGAAGAGCAGTTTACAAGCATGTTAGCAAAACAGAGTGTCCTTCTGGGCTGCTGGTAAGTCAAATACCCTGTTTTCTTGCTTTTGAGATTAATCAGCAATAACACAGAGATCCTGCCCCTTGCCAGAATCAGGGAAGCACAAGCTGGAGGAAGGTATAAATGCACAGAATCCATGCAGCAGTGATTCCTGCCCTAAATATTCATGCCATCCTTAAAGTAAAATGTAAAATAGGGAGGCATAGTTTTGATTTTAAGTACAACAGTACAACTACAATAGTATAGCCACGATCCAATCTGTCATTTTATTGTAAAAGGTGAATGTGACCATCTGCTACCATAGGAAGCTACAATTCAAATAAAAAAAAAAAAGAGGTTAGGGTATAATTCCTACTACTGAGATTTTCCCGGATAGTTTCTCTTAAATGATTGTAGACATTTGACATTCGTTTAAATGGAGATTAAGTTCTTAGAGCTGAGATTCTATACCTTCTCCATCCTGTGCATTACTATGTATTAATTCTCCTACTTCTCCAAGAGGGCAGAGCCTAGTAACACAGATCACCCTCTTCTCCAGCTCTGGCCTCCCGAAGGCGCAGGGGCGAGGCATGGCTGTCTGAACTGAGTCACACACACACACACACACACACACCCTGTTTCCTTTGCCTGCTTTCTCCATAGTCGTCCTAATGACCAGGCATGTCTTGGAGGAAGTACCTACCTTACAGGGGAAACTGGGATGGGTCTGGCTTCCAGTAGATTGCTGCCTGGGTTCCTCTTACATGGGAGGTGGAGGAGTGGGGGAGGGCGTGGGGAGAGCTAAGCCTACAGGTCCTTGTCCTCAGGATCTTGATTGTGCGGCCACACAGGGCAGAGAGCTTCAGCGCCCCCTGCCCCCCCCATGTGCTGCAGATAGGGGAAGCCACACACAGAGTGCCATCTTTATCCGAGTGTTTGGGGAGACACTTTCTAAAAAGGAGCAGATTTCCTGTTTTTCCATGTCATTGAAGCTCACGGCTTTGCTTTGTTTGTTTCGTTTGTTTTTTGGTGTGGTTGAAATATTTGGTGCTTTCTTTCTACCTGTAGTCAGGTCAAACTGAATATGGCCCACACTGTAGAAACAGGTGACACTGAAGGTTGATGGCTAGTTCTAAACACATACACAGAGCCACACAGCCACCCAGCTACACACACACACACACACACACACAGAGAGAGAGCTTCCCCAAAGCAATTCTCACCAGTGTGTCCATGCAAATGTTTATTCAGAAAGACATGACTGTCCTTAGTTTCCCTCCCACCACAGTTCTCTGATAATCTTGAAAAACTCTGTTTTTGTGGTTTTACTGTCATTTTTCATCCATCTCTTGGAACTATCATCATTTTAACATTATAATTTTTAACTAGGGATGTGGGTTGATGGTTAAAAACAGGAAGTGTGATGTGTTAAGTCTGAAAAGTCGTGAAAATATGCAAGAAAGCCAGGGAAATTCAGAATTGGATATTATTGATGTGGACGAGGTAACTAACCAGCAGCAAGCGAATGAGTATCTACATATGGTTGACCTGATCTCCTGGGAAACACTTGGATGTCAACACAAACAGAGAGCTCAAACGCTACCACAGACTAAACAATGAAAAGTAAATATCCTTCTGTGAAAAACTATTTCACTAAGAGACAACAGTATCTCCCTGTCCCAAGTGTTTGTCTGCAATGTGACCTTGACATTCCTCCCCTAAAGAGCAAGAATCTAATTCCCCTCCTCTGTGTCTGGCTTGGCACTGTCACTGGAGGAGTTAAATGAAATGAACTCGCAGGACTGGGTGTCTCACAGCTTCCACTTTCTTGAAACCCAGTCCCGACCTGGAGAAGCCATGCAGGAAAGCTGGTGTAGGTGCCTGGGTTGATAGCCAAGCTGAGCTCTGTCACTTGCTGTTGGTGTTTGAGCCTTCTTGGCCCAAGCCCACGGAGCCTGCAGAGGTCTGCAGCTCCAGCTGATGGCCCGGAAATGTAGTCCACCACAGAGCTCTGATCTAAGACACAAAGTTTCTGTGGTTTCTCATATGGTAACTGGTAACTGGAATGCCTTCCCAGTTCTCTTTTCCAGTTTATTGTGTAACTTGCATCATAATTTATTCATATATGAGGCAGATCAGAAGTGTCTGACTTTCTCCTCTTTTTCCTCTGACAGCTGGGGAGCCTGGTCCGGCTGTGAGGCCACTCTATCAAGCATCCCTGCACTTCTGCTTGGTCCCCACCCCCAGGATGAACTGGGAGAACTCTCCATGATGTCCCCCCTGATTTAGTGGCCACTCTAAATCAGTGGCAGGATGCTCTGCCAGGAAGTGTAGCTTAGCTATCAGCCATGGTGCCCCTCTGCAGCACCCTTCTCCCCAGTTGAGGCTGCTCCTGTTCTTGGGAATTAGGGGGAAGCAAGCTAAAGTGGCTAAGACCAGGAATGGAGGGATCTGGGTCAGGTATTAACATCCCCAACCTCCTAGAGTCCAGTAAACTGTGCTGAACACAGCTAACCCTCTGGAAGTTTGCCCAGCTTGGGTCCCAACATTTTCAAAGTCGTGACAGCTGTCAATCAAACAGTGCCTGCCTCCCCACCCTTTTTCCCTGAAGGTCCTGCACCCACTTGAACGAATCATAGGCCTGCACTTGAACCAATCAGCAGGTCCAAACTTGAAGCAACCATAGACTCACAATTGGACCATCAAGAGTGTGAGTATAAGCAGAACTCTCCTCACACTTCTTGCATTAGTCTAGGTGAGGTCTAGGTTACAGCCCATGCTGCCGTGCAGGTCCTATTAAAAGAAAGCCTTGCACTGGTGGTCTGTAGATCTGCTCAGGATTTATTTCCTGGTAGGGTAGGCACTGGCTGGTCTTGAACAGTGGTGACTGGCAGCAGCTGAGACCAGCAGCCAACAGTGTCTGCCGATGGCATCCAGCATTAACCAGTGCTCACTGGTGGGCATAAGAGCTGCTAGCAGAGCTGTACTTGGCTTACTCATTTTCTTAGTTGAGTAAAAAGAGCCCTCAGCTGACTGGCAATGCACACAAGCGCATTTCTTCCCTTTGCAAATGGTAGCACACAAAACACACTATTGCCCTCCCCCCAATCTGTTTGAGAGATTTTTCCTCTCCAGACCTGACCTGCTCTTGAACTGTAATAGAGTTGCTTATGATGGTTAATTCTGTCTGTCAACTTGACTTGGACTGAAGGATGCTTAGAAAATGGGCAAAGCCTATTTCTGGGTGTGCTGAGAGGTTGTTTCCAGAGAAGTTTGGTGTGCAGGTCCTTAACAGAGCATACAAGGCCTGTTGTGGCTGTGGGTGGCACTGTTCAATAGGCTGGGGACCCACATGGAACAAACAGCAAAGGAAGGGAAGCTGCCCATTCTCGATCCTTGTTGAGTGGGTGCAGTTTTTTTGCTGCTGCTGTTGCTCTTAGGCAGCAGACTCCAGCTCCATCAGTCTTTGAAAGGAAGTGACTCTCCAGGAGGCCTTCATGCCTTCAGCCATGAAGGTGGGCTGTGTCATCTGTTCCTCTTGTTCTGAGGCTTCCAGCTTCTTGGATTTTCTGGAGCAAATCTACTTTCAGTACCTCATTGTTTATAACCAGAATTTGTTGAACCAGTCCACAATTAGTGGATTTTTAGGGTTCTCATTCTCATCCCTATGCTTTGTTAGTACAGTAATTCAGTGCTATTCTGATAAAATACTCTTCTACCTATTTATAGAGATTCCTAGGGAAAATATTTCTACCTTCTTTAATGCAATTGTTTGTGCATTTTACATTGTAGTTGAAATTGTCAAATTGTTCCCTCCAAGAGGTTACAAGTTGTATTTTCTCCAATCATATTTAAGGGTCCACATTTTCCCACATACTTGCCAAAACATTGCCATACCAAACTTTAAAAACTTATTTATCTGAATTTTTAATCAAATTACACATTTAAATTACAGATTTTATTGTGGAAAAACAAAGGAACTAAATCCTTAATATCTAGCTCATGCCCTGAGTTTTTATTTGAGAAACTGCCAGTCATTGCATGTTCATTGCATCTATTTAGAAAAATTATATTGCATAGATTTGGGAAGGATGGTGTGAAGCAATAAGGATAGCTAAAGAAAAAATAAACTTTAATGTGATTCCATTTTTATGAAATATGTAAGCTTACGCAAAGGGAAAAGTCTAGAAGTAGATATCTGAAGTGTTACTAAAAAGCTAGGTCCATCCTACAGGTAAACCACAGCCAATCCAGTGAATAAACACTACCTGGAATTTGGCAAGGTGTGGTTCTCCATAAATGACTGAAGACAAACTTAGGTCAAAAGAGGAAGCCAAAACAAAAAGGGTATTCCTATCATAAGGTGTGGTTTAATGTGCTAAAAATTCATCTTGAACAATTTGTGAGAGGCTGAGATTAACTTTTAACATCTTGGCAAAAGCTCAGACATTAGTGAAATAACTCTTTTGTAGATTTTTTCTTATTCATTTAAATTGGATCTAGATCAACTCATTGAATAACTGATACACTAAATGACGGTTCATCAGACTTAACTGTATTATTGCTAGGCATTTGCTTTTAGCTTTCATTTGTCATTGTAACTGCATCTTACAGATTGTCGTTTTGTCTCTAATTTACCTAATTCCAGATCTGCTGCAGCTGGAGACTGAGGGGGTTCCATTTATAATGGAAGCAACTTCCATGGGTAATGTTTTATTCAGAGACAGTCCCGGCGCTTAACTGGTGCAGACATTTTCAACAAGGTAAGGTCTTGAGATTTCTTCAGCATCTACTGCATTCATTGAAAATACTACCTCAAAATAATTGCCACTGGGTTTTCTTATTTAAGGGAATTAAATAGTAAGTTTTGTTAAAAAGGAAATAGCATGTTGAATACATGTGCTTTCAACAAATGTAAATAAAACAGTAACTTTGAAAACTTACCCAAATTTATGAATTCAGGGTTGATTATTATTTTCATATATTGAAAAATTATCCTACCACTATGGAAGATCAAATTCTGGATAAAGCAAATTTAATTGCTCAGTTTAGTAACAAAGGTTGTTCACAAAGATGGCTTAGTCAACAAATATTTTCCAGGTTTCAATGCTATATATTCTCAAACAACAACTTCAAGGGAAAACAATATTTTTATTGTATGTGATATCCCTACAGTAAACATGATTGAAGATTGGATAGACTTATTTGATCATTGAGACTATAGGTGACTTGAGACTGTATATTGAATCTAATAAAAACTTTGCCATGGGAAAAAAATTCATCATTTTTTAACCAAAGATATACTTGCATGAGATAGACCTCTTGGTTTTTTTTTTTTTTTTTTTTCTGTACCAGGGATCAAACTCACAACCTTGTGCTTGTCAGGCAGGTGCCTATGCTGCTGAGTTACATCCTATGGGGAGGGATAAGAAACTGGGCAGCATATCTTGGTTATTTATTGGTCCCTGGCTATAGTCTCTCTCAGTGCATCACCAAGCATGGTGGTGCTTACCTATAATCCCAGCACTCAGGAGGCTGAAGCAGGAGGATTGTCATGAGTTCAAGTCCAGCCTGGGCTATATAGTGAGTGCAAGGTTAGCCTGAACTACATAGCAAGATACTGTTTCAAAAAAAAAAAAAAAGAAAGAAAAGAAAAAATTCTCTCTGTGTGAATATTTCTGAATATTTAAGAGAGATTGACTCAAAAATCAGAGAGAACTTCAGGCTTGTTAAATGAAAACAGGGATTTAGCTTCTTGGTGAGAAGTTAGTCTTTTACAAATGCTTAATTATGATCATATGACAATGGTCTCATTCTGCCTCTTCAGCGTGTCTGGTCATGTCTCCTGTTATTAGCCTATAGTAGCTATCATATCATTGCAAAACTACCTTTTATGGGAGATTAGGTTCTAAAAATATTATCATATCAGACACAGAAACTGCCTGGTCATTGGACGTTTCCCAAGTTGGTATATTCAGTGCAACAGCATCTCACCATAATCTCAGGGTCCTCACTCTTCGGCAAACCCAACCATCCCCCAGGGCACTTACACACCAAGTGCTGGTTTGTGGCCTCACATCCAGGGTTTCTGATTCACTGAGGTTCCACAGAGCCTGGGAATCTTCATGCTAAGAAGAACTCTACATTATCATGGTCTAGAAAGCCTTGCACTGGTGAGACAGAAAATTCACCTTTTTTCATGACGCTAGGTAATTTACACACTTTGAAAGTGAAAAGTAATGAAAAATTCAAATAAGTTTTCAAGAAAAAATATGTCAAACTAATGGTGGTTTATCAACTCAGACTCCCAGTAATCTCAACAATGATATCGCATCTTCAGTGGCATCTTATGTATAGAAGGACAGCACTGGAGGTCCCAATGTTGTAAAGAAGAAAGTTGTGACAGATCTGTTACAGTCCCCCGACCCCATCTCAGCTCCACTGTTCACTAAGTCTGCCTCCTTTTCTGCTTCAGATAGGGCCCACTCAGAAAGCAGAAACACATCCATCATTTGTAAAGAGGAGGAAATGATTTAGGGAATTGGTTAAGCAGGTATCAGATGATGGAAAAGTTAAAAGGAAAACATTGGGTAAAAGGGAGACATGGCCACTTCCAGGGCTGGGGAGCAGCTGGGTTATGAGCCAAGAGCTTGGGGGAGATGGTCATGGAGCTGACCCTTGACATCCTTGGAGGCCTTTTCCTGCTGGTACCAGCACCTGTGAGGGATCTGATTAGACTAGCAGGAGGGGGAAAAAGTAGAAATTGGAACCAACTGCCACTGTCATAGGAACATTGTTGGGTGACACGAGAAATAGCAAGTAAAACAAGGAGCAAATCCCTCTTCCTCTTTTCACCCTGAAACCTCCGCGAAATATCGCCTATGGCAATGCTAAACGGTAAGCAGCTATCAGTAGAAATGTGGCTCTCAGAGTCTTAGTCCAGTACTAAAAAGCACGGTGTACAGATAGATCACCTTGAACCTGAGGAACAGTAGCTTAATAGCCTCTACAGTCTGCCCCTTTGGTTGCTTAGCATCCATACAAATCCTCTTGTGTACTTGTAAACAAGAACAAAAAACATACTTTTGCATAACAAGATGACCTCATTGTGACACAAATTATGATTCTTTCTTTCTCTTTCTGAAATGGGAGGTACAAGGTTCCAGGAGCCTTGTATTTTTTCTCCATAATATTGACTAGTTTCCTGGGTGAAATGAGAATGGCCCTGCTGATTTTCATTATCAGGACATTTAGGAGGCTGCTTTCTGGGAAAGGAAGCTGAAATAACACTTATTCATGGAAGAGAAATACCTGTTTCGATAAAATCTGTCCAAGAAAGGAAGAAGCCTGCAGTTACTTTCATGTGGGGGAGAAAATTCATGGAGCCATTTGGAAGTTCTATAGTCATGAATGACAGAACTGTCATTAGGATCTAGCTGTCTTTTGCTAAATCAGCTAGAGTTTGGCTGCAAAACAGAGCAGGCTCAAGAATGTAGCTGTTTGCCTCAGCTTGGAGAGCAGGAGCTGTGCAGTCACCATGGAGAGAGGATCTGAGCATGTGTCCCAGTGATGGTGTGTCACACTTGATGCTTATGTAATAGGGGGCATAGGACAGTTTTCTGTGGCATCTTTCCTGTCCCGCAGTTGGGACTACTTTTAAAAGCAAAAGGCTCATGGGGTTGGCCAGGGAAGAACAGGACCTCAGAGCGTGGTGAGGACTGTTATTAAAGCTTCAGTATTGGGGTGATTTGAGTGTGTCTCTCCCATCCCCAGCTCATAATCTCTAAATTCATGTGTTGATGGCTTTTGGAGGTATGGCATTTGCAGGATAATTAGGGATAGATGAGGTCATCAGGGTGGGGCTCCTCGATGGGATTAGTGACTTTATAAGAAACAGAAAAGAGACCTGAGATGACACACTCCCTTGCTGTCACTATGTGATGCCTTCTGCCATGTCAAATGCAGCGAGAAGACTTTCACTGAATTTTGGCACTTTGGTATTAGCCTTGCTTGCCTTTAGAACTATGAGAAACAAACTTTTTTTATAAACTATCTACTTTGTGATATTTTGTTAGAGCAACAGAAAACAGATTAAGACGAATGTCATAACTATAGAAATTCTTAAAGTGGATAGGAAAATACATACAGTTAAATAGTAGGTGTCCACCTATTTCTGAGGTGATCCAGTAGCAAAGTTAGGTAAAGCTCCAGAGCATATGGTAGATATATCAGTGTCTCCCTCCACTGCTGGAGATGCCTTTGCAACTCTACAAACCTGGCTTTGGTAGGGCAAAATTGGGCCACACAACAGTGCCACAAATGGCTCTCACAAAGCAGCTCCTAGCATTAAAGGGGCTTGAGAGGGGCTGGGGATTTAGCTCAGTGGCATAAGTACCTGCCTGGCAAGCAAGAGGTCATGAGTTTGGTCCCCAGTACCCCCCTAAAAGTAAATAAATATTCATTCTCTGGTGACTGAGGGTGATATCTGTTCTTTTTGCCGGGGATTTAGCTTAGCAGCATAAGCAGTCTGCCTGGCAAGCACGAGGTCGTGAGTTCAATCCCTGGTACCAAAAGAGGCTTGAGCGGTGTCTTTTGAATGAGCAAATAAATGAATGTAAGCTAGAAAAATGGCCTATCATTGACTTGCAATGCAGAGACCTCCACTCGCTGGCAATCTGACCAAACTTCAGGCTTCATTTCTCAGACCTTTACTCTCTACACAAAGTCCAGCCCTCTGCATGTTATACTCTGTTAAGCACAGGAACCCAAAGTTCTTTTATAACTAGCCTGAGCCTGCGACTCCCAGCCTCTCAGTGTCCCTTTCCCTCTGAGACACGGATGCTGCGTGTGCAGTCATGGCGTCCAGCAGCTGCCACCCGGACGACTTCTCTCTCAATGTGTTCTCTCTTACTCCTTACACTCCCAGTACCGCTGACATCCAGGTGTCTGATGATGACAAGGCAGGAGCCACCTTGCTCTTCTCAGGCATCTTTCTGGGACTGGTGGGGATCACGTTCACAGTCATGGGCTGGATCAAATACCAAGGTGTCTCCCACTTTGAGTGGACCCAGCTCCTTGGGCCCATCCTGCTGTCAGTCGGGGTGACGTTCATCCTGATTGCTGTGTGCAAGTTCAAAATGCTATCCTGCCAGCTGTGCAAAGAAAGTGAGGAAAGGGTTCCAGACTCGGAGCAGACGTCAGGAGGACAATCGTTCGTCTTCACTGGTATCAACCAGCCCATCACCTTCCACGGTGCCACCGTGGTGCAGTACATCCCTCCTCCTTACGGGTCTCAAGAGCCGATAGCGATGAACACCGCCTACCTGCAGTCCATGGTGAACCCCTATGGTCTCCTGCCCTCTGGAGGGGCAGCAGGTGCCATGCCGAGTCCTCCTCAGTACTGTACCATCTGCCCCCAAGATAATGCTGCATTTGTGGAGGGCGAGGACTACTCTGCAATCATGGATGGCAGGAACAGCAGGTATGTTGTGCGTCCCAGGGCCTCTCCTCTTCCTGCTGCCCAGCCGTGGTCTGTCTGTGTTTGGTCCCTGTAGCAGGTGGTGGTGAGTCCAGACCTCGGTGCAGCCTCCTGCTTAGGATGGGGACACTGGTTCTGCCAGTGGTGTTTCTGGGTTGTAATGCACCTGAGTTTTCTGCTCATTTCAGGTCCAGCCTTGGTGCTGACCGGCTAGGAGAGACGCAGCTGGAAGAGGAGGATCGTGCCCGCTTCTTCTTGCCTCCTCCCTATGAGGAAATCTATGCCCTCCCTCGCTAGAGTCTCTATTGCTAAGGGAATGAGCACTGAAGTCACTGTGACCTGGCAACTGGAACGTCCTATATTATTATCTTCAGAAGTCAAGCAGAGCGGCCCAGGCAACCTCACAGATATCCGCCAAGTTGGGAAGGGGAAAGGCAGCAGTGAGTAAAATGTCTCAGACCGGTAGAGATTCAGCTGGATAGGAAAGGTTCCTTCAGATTCAGTGGCAAATTCTCGCAGGTAAGAAATCCTCTGCGTAAGGTGCAAGAGCAAGAATTTTCCTTTTCCCTCAACACTCACCACCTTCCTATGGGAAGGCATTGGCATCTCAGTTTTAACTCCAGCAGCCAAGGGAAAATGCTGACTTCTGAGACCTGGGAGCTTCTAGGTGAAAGAAAGGGTGGGAAGAAAGCAGGGATGAGAAAGCAGCTCAAGCAGCGATTGCCCTGTGCCCATCCTGGGTCCCAAAGCGGGCTTGCGTATCCCAGACAGCCTGATTGCCAAGTGGTCTTCCATAAGGACTCTTGATATCATAAGGGCTGCAATAAATGAACAAATACAGTGGAATAAGATAAAGTAATGTCTCCGGCTGGAATAGTATTGGATAGCTAAGTCCTATGATAGAATAATAATGGGAATAAATCTAGTATGTTCTGGGTAAATGTTCTGGATCCATGAATAAAATCACTGATGTTTTCTCCTGTGAGGCTGAAGCTTTATGTGTGATACATATGAATGGGTTCTTGGTCTGCCCCAGTCCAGGATCTGCGCTGGGCGTGAACTTGGCCCAGTGGCAGACAAAGTCCTGGGGACCTGTGAAGTTAAGGTAGAGCTACTGTAGTGTCAACACTAGAAAGTTGTGCGTTACAGAAATAATCTTACTGGCTAAGATAAGCTCACCCTCTTTATAAACACACTGACGTCCTTCATCTCCTTGAATCTGGACTGAATAATAAAGAACCATAACAAATCCACCGACTTTAAAAGAGACAGTTTAAAATCATTTAGTTTCAAAATATTTTCCTTAGGTTGCAAAGATAAGGTCACTGAATGAAGGGTATCTTACCCCAAAGGAAGACACGGGATTTAGCAATTCTTTAAAGTTTTGGCTCTGAATTTGTAAAGAGAGTGATTTTTACTTTCTATCAGAATTATGTAGCTTGTCAAGAATATGGGTAATACAGGCTTGGTGTGTTATTGTTTTGATTTACTTTTTACATTGGAGACAAATCTTTTTATTTTCAAGTTGGATGACAGAGGATGGGAAAATACGATTCCATTTATAGATTCAGTGTATTAGCTTTGCATTCCACATGTGCCGGAGACACTGAACCTAGCTGAGGGCTCCAGGGAGTAAGTTAGGTGACAAGGACTTGACGAAGCATTGCTGGAGGCATTCTGAAAGGCAGATAAATGACTTGCTGTCCACAGCACTGTCTCACTCACCATTTTCCTCCATCCCCACCTATCCCACGATTTTATATACAGTATGATTAATGTAGTCAGTGTTTAAATTTTTAAATATTTATTACAGTGAAAGACGCGTTGGAATTGCTCCCCTTCAGAATCTTTCCCCTTACTTCAAATGCACTCGTTCCATCATTCTTGCCACCTTCGGAAGCAGTTCTGAATGTCTTTTCTCATGTCCTTAGCTGCATAGTTGTGGCTGCCTTGATGTCCTAAATCTATTAAAAACTTTTACCTTTGAGAGTCATTTTGACTTTGAGGAAGAACAAAAAGTTGCATGGTGTCAAATCTGGTGAGTAAGGTGGATCACCCATTGTAAACTTTTGATTTGACAGACGTCCCCATAAATAATGGATCAACAGGAGCTGATCATAAAATATAGTGAATGTTTACACTGAAGCATTTATTACACGTTGCCACTGAATGCCTTCGAAGTGCCCCAAATACTCTCGCTAGCTTTGGACACATTATTCTTGGCAGTGTCTTTTATGGTTATATTGTTTTTAAAAAAACATAACATTTACTGTATCTTTTGATCACCCCTTGTACTTATAGATTCGAGTTGCAATGAACATTAAGAGAAGCTCAGAAGGGGACTGCGGGCCGGTCAATTTGTCCTGGCAAGGCTGGGAGCATGGGCTGGGACAAAGTTGTCTGTGCAGGGAAGTGGCCCTGGGGGTTTTGAGCTGCAGGCAGCTGGAGTGTGGGCTCCACTGCTCCTGTCCCTGGTGCCATCACAGAGGTCATTTATGCTCCTAAAGACAGTGCTGCAGTCTCGTTAGCTCATGGTGCAAGTAGGGCCTGCAACAGTCGGGATCAGCAAATGGGCTTTGTGCCTTCACTTCACAGCTATTTACTGAGCTTCTAGTCTGTGTCAGGAATAGGGCCATGACAGATCAAATATCTGCCAACAGTAGATATGGCTCTGCCACAGAACTTCTCTAGGAAGGGGAGCAGATACTGGTTAATCATCTACATCATCTATTAATTAGCCTCCGGTGGCTGCCTTAATGTCCTAAATCTATTAAAAACTTTTACCTTTGAGAGTCATTTTGACTTTGAGGGAGAACAAAAGGCTCCACGAGGAGTCCTGGAGCTCTAAGGGTCATAAAACTTGCCTGGGGATGGGGAGTCAGGGCCATACCCTTGGTGATTCCAGGGAGTGCCTTTCACAGGGGCAGCCAAGTGGCTGGGGGCAGACGGCTTATAAAGACCATGCTGGGACCTGGAGGGCCTGTAGCTGCCTGCTAGACAATGAGGAGCGGGTGGCATCATGGTAGGAGCAGTGTGGCAAAGGACCATATAAAGCAGCATAGAAGGTACCTTGTGGGTTGTACAATCCTTAGTTCCCAGATGCCTCTGCCCAATCACAGAATGCACCCAGCACCCAGAAATCACACCCACTGGCTTTCAAGCCTGCCATTGTATCTTTGTTTAAAGGCTTCAGGGACTGACCTTGAAACCACTCTGGGGCTCTACCAGGTCCTCATTTGGTGTCCTGACTAGCAGGATGATGTTCCCAGAAGAATTTCTGTCTTGTCATCCAGATAGCTACCTCGGATCACTCTTTCAACACCTTGTGGGGTGTAAGTGTGAGACTGATGGGGGATAATGAGCTGTGGTCAGTCTCTGGCCTGCTGCCCAAGCTTAGAGGGGAGTAGCACTGGCCTGAGTCTGTGAGATCCTGCAGACCTTGTCTGACTTGTCAGACATTTCAGGCTTTGTCTGAAGAGAGCTGGGAAGCCATAGGTAGGTGCGTTTGATGAAGAAGCAGATACTATTAGATTCTGGATACTTAGTGGTTAGAACACTGCCCAGAAGGCAGTGGATGGAACAGTGACCTTGCTGGGTGAATTCAGAACTAAGTGACCCGAACACGCCCTGGGAACATGCACTTGCTCCCCTCTCTTAGCCTCCAGGGTCACCTTCAGGGTGACCCTGTGGTTGAGCAATCTACAGAGAATTTAGAATGATGCTAAAAATTCTGTTAATCAATGGAAATGATTTCTATTGTTGCTGTTATTGTTAGTTTGTTTTTTCAGACAGGATCTCTCTATGTAGTTCAGGTTGGCTTTGAACTCACTATGTAGCCCAGGCTGGCTTCAAACTCATGGTGACTCTCCCGCCTCAGCCTCCAGAATGCTGAAATTACAGGTGTGTGCTACCATACCCAGCCAGGAAATCACTTTTTAAAGAACTTCACATATCTGGAAACATCTTCCAGGAGCCAACTGGGCTAAGGCTCTGGCTGGCGAGAGTGATGACAACTGATGAATTTGAAGGGGCAGCAAAGAGATCATTCAGATTTGAGAAATGAGGCCTCAGTGCCAATGGGAAGACATTTTCACAGAGTGGGTGGGACAGTTCTTTTTTCCCTTTGGATTGTTGGAGGCACTGATTTCTTCTGGAATTGGGGCCTGGGCCTGCACTTGGCAGGTAGAAACTCCTAGGACTCCCCTGTCTTACCTTTTAATAGCACTGAGATGGGATGAGTTTGAGCTTCTAGTCACTACAAAAACCAGCCCTTTCAATATTAACCTTTCTCTCTCTCTCCTCTGCCTAAAAATAAAGCCTCTTGTTTATGAACACTGACCTTAGTGTCTGTTTTCGAGTTCAGACCTCTGGGGCTCCCCTTGGTCTTGTTTACTGTTAGATCAGTGTGGTGAGATTCTGCTGGAGTCAAATGCTGTGGGGTGACTCTCTCCCAAGCAGAAGCCCCTTGCCATAACTAAAGACAGACAGCTCCTTACCAACAGAGAGAAGAGAGGTTCCAGAACACCCCACAGGGCTGGCATGGTCCAGGGCTCCCTGGCATCCCTGCCTGTCTCCTGGGTGCGGAGTGGCTGTGCTCACAACGCCAGATCCACAGAGGCTGTCACTCAGGGCCTGCACACAACACAGCCAAACTCATTCCTGCTGAATGAGAAATGCAAAATGGATACATGAAGAACTCTCCAAACAGATAGTAAATGACTCATCTCGCTTGTTAGCCATTCTATTGTTTTTAAGGTAATTAAAAAATTCAAATACAAAAATAGAACAGTAGATGAAACCCTATGTGGCCACCATCCAACTTCAGTGATTATCAACTTATAGCCCCGCACACTATCAATTAAATTTTATAAAGCAAATCCACGCCATTAAATTATTTAATCCTAAAATATTTAATAGTGTATCTTTAAAATATAAAGACTCAAAAACAATTACAACACAATTATCCCACCTAAAAAATTTACAGTAACTTTAACGTCATCAGATATTTAGCTGGTATTCAAGTTCCCCAGTCTTTTTGTCTCTTATTTTGTCTTTGTGTGGCTTAGATCAAGAGCCAAACAAGATCAGATTTTTGCTAAATGCATCCCTAAATTTCTAGTTGTTTTATACTCCATTTGGGGAGGCAGATTGCAAATTCATGACAGTAGATTTGTATTTATTAAATTTTATATTATTTCCTTTATATTTCTTCTGTCTGCTTTATGAAAGTCTAGGACCACAGTAGAATTACCCACTCCTAGAATTAGATTTTTTCCACTATTAGCATATTATTAAAGTTTTTTTTTTTCTAAACACGGGCTTAAAAGAGTATATTAAAAAAAGAAAGATCTTTGAGGGTATAGTTGAGAATTTTTGGTCACAGAATAGCTTCAAGAACTTTGACAACCTTCAGTGTTTTTGGCTTGGTTGGTAAAGCTTTTAATAGGAAAATGTTTTTCCTTCAGGGACTATAAAACCTCCTTTGAAAATCTCAAAAGCAAGAACTGGATCTCATCTTTAAGAAATAAAAAAGCAAAGTCTCTTGCTCTGCATTAAAATATTACTTGATACAATTTAACTTTCAGAAGTTATTGACCATGGGTCTCTTACCAGTGAATTCTCAACGCTCCTCAAACTAGAAAAGAATGTATTTTCTGGACATGTCTTTCCTTCACTTTTCCTTGAAGTTGGAAATGTGCAAGTGTGTGCACACATGTGTATTCAGCTACATGCTCTTATTATACAATATGATTTATGGATTTCTTCCCCACTTACTACTTGTAAATCACCAAGATTTTTATGTTCCAAGCAGTCAGCAGTTGGTTATAAAATCAACAGAAAGCTGTACTAAATAAACCTTTACTGGATCGCTCTTAAAGAATTGATGACATTCTGAAAGTGAAGACAACTCTTCAGAAATAATTCTCACCCACTTCTGGAAAGCCAAAAAGGTCTCAGGGAATTTTGCTTGCCTTGAGCTTTCAAGGAGATGAATTACAAGATGAACTGGTAAGGAAATCCATTTCCTTGGATGCAGAAGTTTTCTTGTAATAAAGAATTTGCCCAGTGTTGCAAACCTGAAACGTGTGTAAATTATAGATACAAAAAATGTGTTCTAAAGTCTGCTGTATACTCAGATGTAAAAAGATATAGATCGTCCTGTACTAAGCCCTGCATTCATTATTTTAAATGAACATAATTTTAAAAGTGAGTATACCTATTCATGTATGTATTCATTTCTGTGCGTGAAAGCTTTTTTTAAAAGAGAATATAAACTTGGAACTAATTATTTCTGGGGTGGAGGATGGGTGACTCATGTGTGACTTTAATCCGTGGTGATTAATCAGTTGTTTATACCCGATGTATACATTACCTATTCGTAACATTATTTTTAGAAGAGGAGGAAGAGAAGGAAATAACTCTCCCTACACTTCTGTTCAGCTCATTTTCTCGAGTCAACTTCATCTTGAGTCCTAGAGTAAATAATTTTCATTGCCCCTGCTCTTGTATGTGCACAGATGAACACTCAAGATACGAGACAGAAAAGCGACGTGTCTGTGTGCATCTCTGTGTGCAGACCCTGCACGTAGTCTGAGACGCGAAGTCCCCGGCGCAGGAGCAAAGCGGTACCGTGCATGAAAGGCCTTCGGGTGCTGTTGCTCGGCTTCCCCGGGAACAAGGGCCAGTTGACAGCCCACACCCCTAAGTCCTGGTCAGGTTACTTGCAGGTTTGAGAGTTTCTCAACCCCGCCCAGTCCCACGGCCACGCCCTGGAAAGCCATTCACAGCAATTTGCGGTCACAGGAGCCGGCACCTTTGTACCCCGGGCCGAGCCGTGGGAGGAGCCTGGGATGACCTTGCGCAGCAGAAGCGGCCGGGCGGAGCAGAGCACCGCCGAGAGGGGGCGTCCGGTCCGGGACTCTGCCGCCCCTTGGCCCGCTTCCTCCTGGACTCTGGTTTGGACTCCTCCGCTCAGACTCCTCGGGGTCTCTGCTCCCTCCACAACCTGAACAGTACTCACAGAATCGCACTGGCCGTTTGCCTGTCCGCTCCTTCCCGCACGCCAGTGGTTCTCTGGCCCCTTGGCTGGCTGCGGGTCTGAAGCTGGATCAGTTCTCTGGGTTCTGTTAGGCCCGGCACTTCCTTTCGTCCTTCGCGGCTGGTTTTCTTCCTGGGAGGACTAAGGGACTCTGATCTGATCCCTTCCCAGAAGCGTGCACACCCCATCGTGTCGGGGGCTCTGTGGTTCTAAGGCAGATTCCCCTGGAAACCTCTTCTCAGGATGTGCAGTCCACTGGGGCCTGGCATCTCCGTTTCCCTTGCCCCAGAGAGAACCCCCTCCCTGGGCTTAAAAGACCAGCTTCTCTTCGGGGGCTGTTGTGGCAGAGAATTCAGTTGGACAGCCCACATTTACTCATTAATTTTAGTAGTTATCAAAGTATGGTCCACCTGTCTCGGAGTGGGGTGGGGTAGGGATTGCAAGGTCAAAATAATAATTCTAAAACGTCATTCACCTTTTTAATTATGTGAACATTTGCACTGATGGTGCAAAAGCAGTAGTGCTGATGGCTTGTAGCAAGCAATAGTACAGTGCCCTGCTCCCAGAGGCCCCAATCCTGGAACCTGTTAATGCTACTTCATTTGGGAAAAGGATCTTTACAAATGTGATTAACATTAAAGCATCTTGAGATGGGGTGATTAACCAGGATCCTCTTTGTGGTCTATAAGAGTGACCACGTTATCTCCTCCCAGGAAGGAGACACGGGGATACTTTATAGACAGAAGAGAGAAGACCACATAAAGGCAGAGAATGCAGCATTGGCAGCCACCAGCGAAGGAGTGCCAGTAGCCACCACAGCTGAAAGAGATAATGGACAGACTCTCCTACAGCCTCTGGAGGGAGTGTGGCCCTGCCATCCTTTTGATTTGAGACTTCCTGCCTCAAAAGTTGTTTTTAAGTTACCCAGTTTGTGGCAATGTGTTACAGGGGCCATAGAAAACCAATACAAATGCTGCACGGTCCAGCAGTAATTTTTATTCTTCATCAAGGGTAAGAATCTGCTCAAGGGGGGTGGGGAATAATAACTCAGGGAAAAGGACAAAAAAAAAAAAAAGGAAGGGAAAAGAAAAAAACATATAAATTTGTATAAGCACACTTAAGATAGCTAAGATATTGTGCTACAAATTCTGTTAGTTCTTGGAACAAAACAGTTAACATTCATAGGATTGGATCAGTTTTGCATGTTTTTGTCTGGTGAACTGAGCTCTTTTGAAGATTACTACGTAAAATAGCAATCTTAGATATGTTCCCATTGGTTGGGGATTTAGCTCAGCGGCATGAGCGCCTGCCTTGCAAGCACACGGTCGTGAGTTCAATCCCCGGTACCGATTAAAAAAAAAAAAAAGAAGGATATTTCCCTGGGTAAATTGATATTGAGATATGTTCCCATCACCTTGTTTTGAAGGCCTATATTACTATATTTATTTGTCCTTTTTGTTTCTTGTTTTTTTAGTAATTTGTTTTGTTTTTCCCTCTAATGCAGAAAGATAGATGTACACGTAGGGCTTATACATGCCTAGAACTTCTCCTAAACAGTTTACAAGAATTGATTGTACTATGTGTGATGATATGAACAGCTACTTTGAAGAAAAAGAAACATTATGGTAGCCATTGTTGATTTCCTGTCATCATGCTGTGAAATCCAGTAATGCTTTTATTCTTTGTTCAGAGTGGGTTTAGTCTGTTTTGTATTACTTAATTTCAACATACATGAAGGTATGGACAGCTATTTTGAAGAGAACAAGAGATATTACAGTAGCCATTGTTGATTCTCCTATTGTCTGGTTTTGAAGGCTTGTAATACTTTTATTACTCTGTTTTGATCAGTTTTATACTATTTTGTTTTGTATGAATTCATTGTGTGAAGTTATAGACACCTATTTAGAAGAAAACAAGAGACATTATGGTACCCACTGTAGATCTCCTGTTGTCTTGCTTTGAAGTCCTGTGTCACTTACATTGTTTTCTTCTGATCTGCTTTGGTCTGTTTTGTTTTAACTTTTTTGAAATTAAAAAAAATTATTCTTCACCATCACTTACTTAAATAAAAGCATAGATAAAAATAAAAATTGCCTGTTTCATTTTAAAATACCTATGAAGACAATAAAAATCATCAATAGACTGAATCTCAACCTGAGTGTATGTCTTCTTTGTAGCCTGGGAAGTTGGTAATACACATAGCATACTCTGCTGCATGCATGACCATGAGGGCTGGTCCAAGGAAGAGCACTTCTACAATGGAGCTGTAAGCAGAACTACTTGCACTTTTAATGAACACCATTTTTACTTGCAAGGGTGACTGGTGGATGCACCATGGTTACTCAAACTTGTATATTTGGCAGACATTTCCTCCTAACTGAACTAATGAAGCTCCTCTTCATGGGAAATAACTGGGAGTGTTCACCCTGTCAAGGGAAAATAAAAGATTTTAAAAGCTTGCATTTGTCATAGTGAGCCTGACAACTTCCCAAAAGTAGAATTTTCTTTTTAAGATGAGTAGTGATATTTTAAGAAATCATATCATGAAATGTATGTTAACATTTGTGAGCTCTGCATAAATCAGTGCACAATTTTTGTCTACATGACTATTATAATAACATGCACGAATAAAAATTCATTCAACATGTAAGATAGACCAATGAATGTCAGTGTAACAGTGTAAAATATTTAGCAATATGGTTCCATGTTGTAACTAACCTTTTAAAAGCTACCACATGAAAGTTACTGTCAAATTGAAGAAAAATATCCACAATTATCTGGAAAGGTCTTATATTTTCCAACTGCATATTTATACGAGGTCAAATTCAACCAAAGCAACATATCACAACATATTAAATGTAGAAATAGATGTCAAAGTTAAGCCATCTTCTTTCAAATCAAAATTTAAAAATTGCACAAGTATAAAACTATATTATTCTCATTTTTAAATTTTTGCTTGGAAAAATATACCTTATTTAACATGTGGCTTGTAACTATACTTCGTAAGTGAATAAAAATACTTCTTAATTTGATGGATTTAAATCCTAATATGGTAAATACTAATAGATATTACATAATAAAAGCTCCTTGAAGTCCTTAATACTTTTAGCAAGATATAAAGGGTTTTTTTCCTTTCCTTTTTTTTTTTATTTTAAAGGGGGTAAAATTTAACACAATAAAACAGAACAAAACGGGACATAAGAAAGCATAAATCTCAAAGCTAGACAACCAGAGATTTTCACTGTCTATCACATTGTCTCTTGTATTCTTCCAAATGATTGTCCATATCTTTGTATATGGAAAGTTCATACAAAACAACATAGCCAATCTTTCACAAGATGTCCAGTTCACTGGCTCCCACTTGCTAAGTGGGGGTGGGAACTGAATGGGGGACTGGACGACATGAGATGTTTGATTCTCAGGTCTCGCGCAGGCAGGCTCACAGCCGCTCACTAGAGAGGGGAGGAGCTCCTTGTTCTCCCGGCACCCCGGCACCCCAGGTCGCCACATGGTGCAGGTCCCGAGACTCCAGGGTCCCTCGCCTGCGGGCTGCTGAAGCCTGCCACACTCACAGCTGCTATTTCTTTCTGATGAATTGACCATTACATTTCCAAAGTTCTGAAATAGCCAATAGACCACAGAAAGAATTCTCTTTAGGCTCCTGTTTGAAACCAGCAGCTATAGCACTCTGCTGGCCTTGATTCAGGGCCACAAGGGTTTTTTTTTCTAAAAGTTGAGAACTACTAGCTTATTTCATAAGGGAAAAGAGGGGCTGGGGATTTAGCTCAGTGGCATAAGCACCTGCCTTGCAACTGTGCAGTTGTAAGTTTGATCCCTGGTTTAAAAAAAAAAAATCATAAGGGGAAAGAGTGTGTGTGCAGTTAGACTACATTTCCCAGGTGCCTTTGCAGCTAAATTTGACCGTGTGATTAGTTCTGCTGAAATCAGATATAAGCAGAAGTTTAAGAGATTTGTGAATGTCTACCTGGAAGGCAAATAACTGGGGAAGTTTTGCTTTCTTTTTTGGTTTAACTCATTCTTGAAGAATACAACTTCTATGTGATCACAGCCACCTTGAACCATGAAGTGACCCTGACAATACAGAATAGTTGTTAAGATGGAGCAAAAAAAAAAAGATTTTTTTAAATTCAAAGAAAGATGGAGCCCAAATAATTATCATGCTACTTGATTATCTTCTCTAGGCTTCTTTTAAATGAAAGAAAAACAAACTTTCAAATCTTGCTTAAACCAGTATGATATTGCTTTTTCTGTTACATGTAGCAGAACCTAGTTTTATTTTTTTCCCCTTAAATGTGACAATGTGCTAAGACCAATCCCAAAGAACCTAGCTTTATATAGCTTTATATATATTACATAATTACTTCTTATGTATTTTTAAGATTGGATTTTATTCCCATGGCAACCATTGTCTCAATGTGTTATGCTTTAAAAATAAAACAAAACAAAACACTGTTTTCAGGATTAGCAATAGAGGTGCTCAGAAATTTGTTCCACTGTTTAGAAAAGCAAATATTTGGTGATGCCAGGCAGGCTCTGGGCACATGTGCCTTTCCCATGTGTCTGTGAAGAAAATCCCTTCTCTCCAAGGTCCAGTGAGGTCCTCACAGCTCTGTGCAGGCTCCTCCACAGGATGAGGCCATCTTCAGTGTGGCCAGACAGCTTTGCCACTTAATTGGTGTTTCTGGGTCAGAATTTAAAATTCTCTGGCGCTGGGGATGTAGCTCAGTGTGACAGGGCATGTGCTTAGCATGCCTGAGGCTCTAGTTTCAATCCCTGCACTTTTCTCCCCACAAATTCTTGTGAGTAAATTTCATTGTGGCCCACAGTCCAGAGACCAGAATGGCCTAAGCCAATGAAGAGGCTTCCCTCCTGATGTGACTGGGTCGACATCGATGATTTCTCTGCTTGGCACGTAGGTTGTTGCTTTCTCTGCCACATATTTCATGCTACCGTTACCGGTACTGTATGTAGTAACTGGCTGGATTTGAAAATATAGTGGTAGAAAGTCAGCAAACCTTGTCCATGGAACCACCCTGTAACTACCATCCCCTAAATAAAAGTAAGATAGATTCTGCGGAACCTGAGAATCTATGAGCACAAAAAAAGCGAGGGGTGGGTGGTGGGTGGATGGATGTTTGAGCAACATGGGTTTGTGTAACTGTTGGGGTCATAGTACCATTCCCATATGGATATTAAGACATGACAATATTTCTGTTTCTACCTCACTGGCCAGAATTTGGCCTAGCTATAACAAGCTGCAAAGAAGTCTGGAAAATACCTTTTGTTGCTATTCTGTTTCACAGGTGTTGTATTTAGGGGTTGGAAGGAAAACCAATATATGCAGGTCACATAATTTACAGAATTATTTTATAATAGTCACTCAAGGAGTCAAATACAAGAAGTGCAAGAAATCTGTCCGTACACTAAAGACCTGGAGAATCCAGCCAAGGGCCTGAATCCCATGGCAATAACCTGCATGAGTCCAGCTGAAGACCTAGAACCCATGACAATGACTCACACAAGTCTGTTTTATAGAGCTGTGCTGGGAAGGCCCAAAGGTCAGCAGTGGAAGCTACAAGGTCGATGGCAGTGGGGTGAAGGCTCTGTGCCAGCAGGCTGAGGGTTCTGCACTGGAGCCAAGAAGCAATGGTCAAAATAAGGACCAGGACTCCACCAAAAAGTATGACAGCCATCCTCAGTGACAACGAAGTCCTGAGTTTGATGATGAGAACAGCCACATTCATGTCAGGAAGCCAGCGTGACAAGCTTCTGCTGGAATCTAAACAGCACACATCTTCCCCTCGAGCCAGGAAGTGATGCTCAAAGTAAGGACCAGAGCTCCCCCAAAGTGAACTGCACGCATTCTCAGCAACACGGTCCTGAGCTCCTCCAATGATAATGGCTGAGTTCATATCAGGTAGGCCAGCATGACAGGCTCCTCCAGGAGAACCAACAGCTCGAAACAACAACACTACTTCCGAGAACTCAAAATGTTACTTTTCCTCTCTAGGTCTCCTTTTTATGCCGGCAACTTTCCTCAGGTGGGGCGTCTACACTCAGCACCACACTGATTCAGTTCAGCTGGTGTTTAAGTTGACCACCAGCTTCTAATCCACTACAAACGGGCTGAGGATAGACTAGGTTTTGGGTAGACAACCAGCAGCCCGCTCAGTACTTGCCAGCCAGTCTGTCTGTCTCTTCCTCATCTTCTTTTTCCTCTTACTTCAAGATGGATTTGAATGTCTGCTCAGGAATTGGGAACTTAAAATATGTTTGTTTTGAATCCCTCTGCTGAAGCAAAAATATTAACTTTGAAATGTCAAGTATAAATATACATGCCAGATGCAAGGCTTTAGCCAAAGAAGTGTGACTTGTACGTTTAGAATGACAGATGCAGTTATCAGCAGGAGAGCAGCAGTGAGTTACAGAGCATCTGAGCTGTAAAATAGGCAAGCTTTTGACCAAACCATGACACTGAAGACTTGTTTATGTCACATATTTGTCTCATTTCACTGGATTTTTGTGGGATTTTTGGTCTCTGCCATCTGTTTGAAGGCCATTAGTTGTTACAGAATCGGTGACATTGAATTCATTTGGCAGGATTTGATGGTATTGACATGTGCAAAATAACGTAAGTTCATTCCAAGGGCTGTGATTTAATAAGCTTGAATTTTCCAGAGTTTAACTTACTCCTTGGGCTTGAGAGGATTGGACAGAGTGGAAGAAGGGAAGCCAGACACCTTGGGGAGCTGCCACAACATCTTTGGGGCATTAGAGCTATGTTTGGTGCAATTAAGTTGCTAATTCAGTAAAAAACGACACAGTTCCCTTGTGGGCTGAGAGAGGAAAATGCAACTGCTAAAGGTGGCTGATTTACAACCAGGGAACGACCTAGGCACCGAGGGAAATGAGCCAGATTCTTCCACCAGCCTAAATCACTCTCTCAGCAGACGATCAAAACAGCATGCTCACCCCAGGCAGAGCACCAGAGCTGGGCAGCCTCCAAGACCCAGCTTGAAAAGATTCCCAGTTTTCAATAGGATTAGACCCTTGCCACTCACTCATTCCTTAGAAAGAAGCAGGAAGTGTGAGAGGTTTTAAAGGATCACAGTTTAGTCTCTACCTTCCGTAAACCCCAATCCCAACCCAAGGAAAAATATGACCTCAAAGGCAGAACACTATGTATTCAGACTCCTACCAGCTTGTCAGGGGCACTAGGGATTGCATAGGGCCAACAAGGCAGGGCCAGTTTGGAGGGCTAGGCAGGTTACATTCCATACATGCCCGGGGGAGAGGGATTCACAGCATAATCTGACTCAGTGGTTCTCAACATATTGGAATAACATAAAAGTGTATTAGAATCATCTGGGCAGTTTAAAAACTTCAAACCAGGCTGCTATTTAAACCAATTAAAACACTACCTGGAAGAGATTCTAAAACATTAATAATATGTAAAGTTTCCTTAAATGTTTCCAATGTGAGGCCCATGTTAAGAACCAATGGTTGGATTCACAAGGCTTTGATGTGAATGGCACCCCCTGAGGGCCCGAAGCAATATATGTGCAGCCCCAGGAGGGAGAAGCAAGAATCTGGTTGAGAATGGACGCAGATAGGTATGCCTTTTAGAAAGATAATATGCCCATGTTTATAACAGCACAATTTGCAGTCATCAGATCTTAGAAACAACCAAAATGCCCATCGCCTGAGGAATGGATTAAAAAGATGTGGTATTTTTATATAGTAGAGTACGACTCAGCCATAAAGAAGGATAAACTGGACCCATTTATAGGTAAATGGATTCAACCTGAGAACATACTCATTAGTGAAATAAATAAGATATACATGTGTAAACATCATATTGTTTCATTAGTGTGACAAGCTGAAAGAAAAAAACATATGTATATGTGTATCTATATGTATATAAAAAATAGTTAAGATAGTTATACTACTGGCTTCTCTGAGTTCACTGAAGAGAAAGATTTGTGCTGGTATTGTTTGGACAATTGAATGCAGATGTCTTGTGCTCTGGGTGAATGATTTGGGGATGATAGTACGCAATGTATGTACCATTGTTGCCCCCTGATTGATATGTTTTGAAATTTTGTTGTACTTTTTCTTCTCCTCCTCCTTATTTTTTCTTCCTTCCTTTTTATCCTTGAATAAAATGGATTTGAAAAAAAAAGAAAGATAATACATCAGAAAGAAATTTAGAAGTTGGGTCTCATGCCAACATCCTGTGACTAGGGTTGCCTAAAGACCAGCTGAGAAATTAAATTTCTCCCCTCTTACTCTGCTCCAGTTCCTGAGTTTCATTTCTTGAGTCTGTTCTATTACAGGTACTTTATATAGCTGAAATAGTGACCAAGTATCTCTTGGGTTTGCAGCTGTGGGGTGAACTTCCCCTTCTCTCTTCCATCTAGATGCCATTAGAACTCGAGGACAGTGAGATTTTCCATAGAAGTTTCCCACCTATGGCATCTGTTCTGAATTATTTTCCCTTCTTCGAATTTTTTATCCCTCCAGGAAGATCTGAGTTAAACCAGCATTTATGATGTGACATCTTCCTTTCCAGACCTCAGCCGTGAAGGGTGTTCAAGTAGATGGCCCTGCTGAGCCTCCCCAAAGGTCCCACGTTAGGTACAAGGGAGACAGTAATGCCTTGTGGAACAAATGCAGAGGTGAATGATGAATTCAGGGGCAAGTCACGCTGGGGACCACTGGTCAGAGGGAGGTTCTGGGTGCTGAGAGGAAGGCCATGGCCATAGAGAAGAACGGAGCCTGCCTCAGCCTTGCGGCAAGAGTCAAAGGCCTCGGGACACTGGTTTGGTACCCTTGGTCCTTGGCTTCACAGTCACCTGCTGTTACCAGGTCTCTGCCCACATGCACTGGAGCAGAGTAGGCAAAACCTAACTTCTGATGGCCAAGTGCCTTGGCACTTTACCAGCTGAGTGACTTGGAACACACCCCTGGAAACTGTCACGGCTCTGTCTCCTTGATCTGTCAGTGGAGTCAGTACTCTCAGCATCTGAGTGAAGCCGAGGTCCAGGCCTAGAACTTTAGGAGATGCCCTGTCAATGGTAGCATTAGGAATCACTGCATACTCTGCTGTGATGTTACTGCTGTCACCAGTGAAAACCAGCAGAGGGAGCCTGATCTCTCTCCTGCTCCCGGCCCTGATTTGAGCCTGAGGTGCTGTCTGCCACCGGGTCAGGATGATTCACGGATCTAGTGATATCAAGCGATTTTAGCCCCATAGACTTGAACCATAAATTTTTAGTTCAGTATTTTTCCTTAAGGACACAATATTGTAGCTAAGAAAGTAGGTTCTGGAATCAAAATTGGGCTCAAGTTCTTGCTCTATCCCTTTGTGGTACCTTTGGGCCAGGGCATACCAACCTTCAAGTCTGTTTCTACAGCTGTGAAACGGGACTGAGAGTTTATTGGGGGATTCAAAAGATAGACTTCCTGGAATGTAATTAGCACCTGATAGCGCTAATCAGAAAGCCGTTAGTATTGGGCAATGCTATTTACATCTTGCCTGTCCAGGAGCTGCACCTTTTAAAGGCTCTCATTTTGCCCCCCTGGCTTTCTATGGAAGCTTGGTCAACTTCTGCTCAACCCCAACAATGCCCAAAAGTCTTTCTAGTGGTGCCCATTCCAAAATGTTCCACTTAATAGGAATTCCTTAGCCTCCCCCAAAGAGTTCTTGTTTCCCAGAGCAATAGTCATTCATGAAATTAACACTTGATCGCTAATGTGGTTCCCTCCTTCACGGCACCATCAAATCACATCCTATTTCAGCAGGGCCAATATACCTATCCCAAGATACTCGTGCTATTCACAACAGATGCTTTCTCCTAAGTGTGCCACCCACAGCCTGCCAGACGGCTTCATCCGAGACAGGGTGAGGGGCGGGACCTCCTCAGCTGTGTGCTCCTCAGCCTCATAAGAACTTGCACTTTCGGGGAGGAACTATTTTGTTTTGGAAAATCACTGTTTCCATAGCAAATAATAATCTGCAAACGGAGTAAAGCAGGAGTCAAAAAGCCCCACAAAATGCAGTCAAATGAGATAAATGTGCTCCCTAAACAATGGTGTGGTGCAGCCTCTAGCCTGTGTGTTTATGTTCCAGAGGACTTCTGTATCTCAACCCACGGTTCCTCTCCTAATGAGGAATGAGAAAAACTTGTGACCATGAACACTCCACATACCCTGGGACATCCCACATCCCGGGGGAGTGTGTGTTTATATAGGGAGGCAGGATTCTCACGTTAAAAGTTAAGGCTGATTAATGCTGTCCTGCATCATTTTAAAGTAAGTATTTAGGCTTTTGTTCCTTACAGCATTCAAAATAGAGCCCCCATCTCATTCTCATTTGTTGTCTGCCGTCCTCATTTAATACCGAAAATAGGCTCTGTGTGGCCGCCTGTATTTGTAAACTGACATGTCAAATAGAAGCTCTGATGGGTAGAGGCCATATGTTGTGACAAATGCCTTTCTATTCCAGAAGCAGGGCAGAGTCTTACATATTGAAATAGGTGATTGTGTTAGCTTATGACATAATTCTACCCAAGAAAGAGGAGAACCCACCGGAGAGGTTGCATCTCTAGTCTAAGGGCATTTTGTTCCTGGAAATCCTAAAAGGACATTAACTCGGGCCCGCTCACTTGTCTCCAAGTGTGGTCTAGAAGCTCGTTAACAATGCAGAATCGCAGTCTCAGCCTTGGACCTCTGAAGCAGGGCCCGCAGTTTGATAAGCTCCACTGATCATTTAAAGTTTGAGAAAGTCTGGCTGGTCTCGGCCTAGGCGGCTGACAGCAACGTTCAATTCAGTAAGTCCCTAACTTATGAACCAGTTTGGTTATGGGAGAATTGTTCGTAAATTGGATTAGTTTGTAAGCTGCCAAAGTGAGTCTTAACTCAGCACACCTATGAAAGTTCACAACGCGAATGTGCCTAAGTTGGGGACTGTGAGGTTCTGGAGTTTGGGGGCGGTGTTGGTGAAGAGGATGGGGAGAGGAAAGGGTGTGGGAAAGAGGGACCTACATTAACAGGTAACATCTGGTGGATATGCACCCCTACCACTCACTGAATCCTCAGAGAGAGCTTCAGAAGAGCCAGCTGCAGTGGTACACACCTGTAATCCCAGCACTCTGGGAGGCTGAAGCAGGAGGATTTCAAGTTTGAGCCCAGACTGGGCAACTTAGCAACTTAGTGAAACCCTGTCTAAAAATAAAAAGGACTAGGGATATAGCTCAGTGTGAGGGCCCTTGGTTCAATCCTCAGTTCTGAGAACACAAACATACACACACACACACACACACACACACACTCCTAAGAGGTAGGAACCATTATACTGCATCACCACTTCGGAATTAGGGAAGATGGAGTCAAACCTACAGGGAGTATGTCTGCTACCTTTATACTAGGAGGAGCAGATATCTAGTGGAGATTGCTATTTCTTTGTTTTATTTGTTTTACTTTTTTATTTTAAAGAGGACAAAACAGAATAAAACCAATCAAAACAAACCAGTGTAAAAGATACAGGACATCAAAACATTACAAAATCAACAATGGCTACCATAATGCCTTTTGATGTCTTCAAAATAGCTGCAGATAACTTTGGACATAGTGAAAATCAAACAACAGAATAGAATAGAAACAATAAAAACAAAACAATGAATGCAATAAAGGACTTCAAAACAAGCCAATGGTAAATCCACAATTGCTACCATAATGTATCTTGCTATCTTTAGAATAGCTGCTCCTGCCATTGGATTTACCATAATGAAACAAAACAAAAGAGAAAAAAAACCCAACCCAACAAAATAACGAAAATGATATAGGACTTTCATAACAAGACCATAGGAAATCAACAATGGTTTGCAACCCTCAGAAGGGGATCCCCCTTAGTGCCACACTGCGTACCACTACCCTCTAAACCTATGATCAGACCACTGGCCCTAGACCTGCAATTTCAGTGAAACACCAAAGCACCACAGGCCTCCTTAGATATCATCACAGCCTGGGCTTCTCCAGATAAGCCAGTTGCTTACAGCGGAGGGGAGGGGAGGGGCTGAGGGGTGGGGTATGTGTGGGGTGTTTGGTACTTCTTGTTTGCCAGCTCATGCATTGGAAGGAGCTGGAAGGCTCTCTCTGTTCCAGTCTGGCAGTAGCCCATGCATGGCACTGGTTCCCAGACTGGGCTTGCTTGCTGGTGTGGTTTTGTTCTCTCTACCCCTGGTCCACGAATGGCACCGACTCACTGGGAGAGACTGGGGCCCACACATGGTGCTGGCTCTCAAACTGGGTTTGCTTGCTAGTGTTGAGATTGCTATTTCTTTAATACTTTGAAGAAATTCTAACAGGTATGTGTTTTGTACATGGAGCATCTTACACATTTCATAACACTCACGACAATCCTGATTCCTTATACTTTAGAAAGATGTTACAGAAGTAATGCACACTTCCTGCAGAACAATTAGAAAACACACCCAGAAGCATTTAATCAAATCCAGCTACTGTTACTGGTTGCAGTTCCTTGAAGGTGCAAGAGCAGCTGGCTTATCTTGCTTAGCAGGCCCTGTGCCATGTTTGGACACAGGGTCTCTGGCTGGGTGATGACTGTACTTCATGTCACAGAAAGAAGCCTGCAGCTAATGGAATGTGACCGCTGTGGGTCTTGAGGAGACCAAGTAGGAGGGAAGACGTGCCTCAGTTGCCCGGCTCCTGGTCACAGTTGTACCTTTGACACCCTTGGGTATGTGCATGACCAGCATGCACTGTGCCTCTGGAAGCCTCATGTTGAAAGAGAGTGAGTTTCACAATCTTGGGGAAAAATGTTCTTCCTCTATAAATGAGTCCTTATGAGCCCAAAGAACCTAGGAACAAACTGTAAAAATGTCACAAATGTCAGGATCTGACAACTCTGAAAGCAACTACTCAGTTCCAAATATATTACAAATGTGCCAGACTGATTGATGACTTCTAAAGATCTCTCCAAATGAAAGGCCAAGGAACAAGCAGGGGCCGCCTCTTAGGAGGAATGCTCTGAACTGCCTGTGCTGGGCAAGAATGTGTCACTGGGAGGGGACAGAGTGGGCTGTGACTCACAGAGTTCCCAGAATTTCTCGAGTGTTCTCTACTGAAATCCACCCAAATGTTTCCATGAGCAGCCTCCTTCTCATCTCAGCTAATTTTACTATGTGCCACCATGGATTTCATATTTCATTTTATCATAAACCATGTTAAATTTATATTTGGTTCTATTTTCATTTAAAAAATGATGTATGTGACAACCACTTTCATGAAGGAGCATCATGCAAATATAATAGCAGGCACGAACCAAGGCAGTCATAGTGCATGCGGCTTGATCAGTAGCTAATGCTCTCATTAACTGCGCAAGCTCTGTCAGTGAGGATTTTCCCAAAGACAGAAAGCTCCCAACTTATGTCATTGAAGGGTACCAGAGGCAGGCATGGTAGTAGGATGGGTTACACATTCTCCAAAGGTGGCCAAACTTTACTGTATAAAAAGACTCTGAAGTAGATGTGAAAAAATTTCAAGAACTGTGAATCCAAGGTAGGTGGGAACTGGGGTATTTATACATATTTGGGTCCTTCTGTAGATTCTTTTAAGAAGGAAGAAGTGGCAGAGGGCAGACTAGAACAGTTTGGCAAATGATATAAACATGCCGGTCATATACAATCATATATCTACATGTCTGTTAGGTCCCAAAGCAAAGTTCATGATAGGTATGCGGAGAAAGTGGAATTTTTAAAATTCTGCATTGAAAAATACAGGGGTTTGGTAAATTGCCTGTACAAGAAAAGGAAACAAAAAGACTAGGAAAGGTGAGTATATTAGTTAAGGTAGGTTAGGTTATGCTGCGCTAACAACACTGGAATCTCAGTGTCTTAATTCAACAAATCTTTCCATTCACCCGGAGTCTCCTACATGTCCAGGAGCTGTCTTCACATGGTGATTCAGACCACACTCTGCAGGTCCATGTTATCGCCTCAAGGCCTCCACTGACTGCAACAAGAGCATAAAGCTGGGAAATCACACAGAAGTTTTTACTGCCTCATCCCAGGCGTAGTGTGTGCCATTTCCACCTGCGTTTTATTGGGCAAAACTGTTCCCGTATCTGTGTCAAACTCCGAGGAGTCTGAGAAATGTGCTTTCCTTCCGTGTCCTCAGGAAGGAGAGCGCGAGTCTCCTGCAGGAAGGCAGCCAAGGCCGCCTCATAAGTTGCTCTTGTCAGCCTAGGTAGGCCCCAGGCTTCAGGAGGCTCTTGCCACCTTCAGTCAGAGAAGCTTCATCCTGACTTTCTTCTTCTAAACTGGCTGCCCTTGCTCTTAAAATGAGCAATTATTCCTATATTTGGAAAAGAGTATGACATTCAAGGATATTTCATGAAAAAATATCAACAGATCCCTTTCTGAGCAACTCAGCTGAGACCTACCAGTTACATACACCTCAATGGGAATGTCACTTGCACACCAGGTGATGGCTTTATTGACTTCAAGATTCTCACTTGTATGCCAGGTGATGGCTTTATTGACTTCAAAGCTCCCATATGCTACCAAGAAAATCTGCTAATGTGTGGGTGGATGTTGAGATTTAATTGGCCGAAATTTGTACAGCTCAGAGCCCTTTGTGCTCCACCACACAAAGGACATCTGTCACAACTGCAGCAGACTCCTGCACACCTCTCATTTCTGAGCAAAACTTACTGTAGAAGATAACAGAAAGTGGCCACAGGTTGTTTAGAGTTGACCTAGAGGAGAGAGATGGAGCGTGGGTCTTTTTCACCAGGATGTGTGAACGATGAAACCCGCAGCGCAGCTAAGAATGTGGGTGTGGGAGTCAGACTGCCTGGACTCCGAGGCTAGTCTGCCTGTTTTCTGGCTTCACGATTTTAGGCTCCGTACTCTTCCCTCAATTTCCTCATCTGTAAACAGTATAATAATATATCCACCTCAAAGTGTTGTTTTGAGGACTAAATGAATTAATACACCATCCCATACCACACATGCCAATGTTCCATTCAATAGTAGGCCACATGTACTGCAGTATGGTGGTCCCATAAGGTTCTAATGGAGCTGGAAATTCCCATCACCCAGTGACATCGAAGCCATCACAATTGTGTATGCAAAGCATAATTTACAAGTTTGGGGTGATGCTGGTATAATAATCTTACTGTGCTGCCCGTTGTATAAAAGTATTGTGCATGTAATTATAAATAGTACATAATACTTCATAGTGATAAACAGTTGTGTTGCAGGTTAATGCACACCAGTACACTATCTATAGTTATTCTGGCCTGTGCTCCTGTCTAGCAAAAACAAAGCTGTGAAACTCAGGCCTTACCCATCTGCTACTTACCACGTCACCTGATTGAAGCAAGAGGCCATGTCTCGTGGCTGCGCCATGCCCTTAGGCTGTGTCAGTGCACTTTATGATGTTTCACAGTGATCAAATTGCTTAATGACATCTCTCAGAACTAGCCCTGTCATTAAGTGGCCTGTGACTGTACACAGCTCAGAGCGGGCCCAACGTGCCGTAAGTGTTCAGTGTCTCCGTCACAAAGAGTACAGCAGACGTCAGTAGGCCTTTCATTGCTGAACAAAACTTACAATGAAAGAGAACTGAAGATGACTGTATCTTTTTTTTTTTAATTGCTTTAGGAGACAGGATGGAGTTTGCTTCTTTTCACCAGAGAATACAAAAGCATATAATTGAAATGTCATCTGTCTGAGGATTAAGGGACTTTATGCAAAACACAGAATGAAGTCCAGTAATGAAGTTTCCCATTAATTAAAATAACAAGCCTCTCTTTACATGAGAATAGAGCTAAATGTACCTTCATGGTGCTATTGCTCTTTAAAAGTGGTCCCATGTAGATTTGCAGTATGTTTTTGATTGTTTTAAAAATGGGTTACATGATCTTGTAATAATTTCTGGGTCTGTTTAGTAAATTCATTGTTATGCAAAGAAATTGCATTCAGAAACAGGAAACGACTTTATTTGCCTAAGAAATCATATTACTCCCAGACAGTGGCAATGTGTATTTCTGGGTCAAACAGCAAGCCAGACCTGGGCCGAGGGTGGCAAGTATCTGATTCCACACCCTCTCTCTTTCCTTAACAACTTTCTAGTACGTTCATTCCTGCTAGTTCTGAAAAGCAAAGGTCCATTTCAGCCGGCCCATTCCCTATCAGACAACAGGTAACATTACAGATTGACTTGACTTTGCAGTATCAACTTGCACACGTTTAGGTAAAACATCCTCCATATGTCTGCCAGGAGCCTTGGCGTGGAGTTGCTGAAACTCCTTGTCTACTTCAAGAACACAGGTCTCCCATTAGGATGTCATATTCTGGGCAGAGCAAAAGAAGGTGACCTCCTTGTCTGAAAACAGCAGGTGTTCCCAGAATACGAATACCTCCCAGATCAGAGAAAGACACCATGCCTGCCTGGAAGTCTGTCCTTCACCCAGCCAGCTCTTGGGACACACTGCCACCAGCTCTGTGAGACGTCCAGGTCGCGGACCTCCCTGCCTCCTACTCGGCCCTGCCTCTCTCGGCCAGGAACGCAGGGCTGGAGAATCCTCCTTCCCGGGATCTGCGCCCCTGGGCCCCGTGCAGCCTCTCCTATCCTCTGCCGCCCGTGGTCCTTTGCTAGTCGGTCTCGGCCTTCAGTTTCTCTCGTACCCGAGGCTCCGCCCAGCGCCCTGCGCGGACTCAGAGCTGCAGCGGCTCCCCCTACAGGACCGAGCGGGACATCTCGGCGAGGTCTCAGGTGTCCTCTGCTCTGGACCCTAGCAGATCTGGCCCTGCGCGGTCCTCCTGCCTAGCCTTAGTGGGCAGGCAGGTCTGTCACTGGCAGAAAAACGCAGGGCCTCAGGAGGATGTTTGTCCCAGCCCCACCTTCACAAAGAGCTTCCGATTTGGCTTCTAAAGCAATCAGCAAGTGAGGTGGAACTGCAGCCCTCAAGAGGTTCCTGTGCACCTTTATCTTGAGCGCAGCAGCAGGCCATACTGCTTATGTGGAACTAGAAATTCATATTTTTATAAGTTAGTGTAACTGTTGTTGTGTGGTGTTAAAGTGTTGTGAAACTTTATTTTATTTATTTTTGAGACAAGCTGTCACTATGAAATTCCAGCTGGCCTTGACCTCACTTTGTAGCCCAGGCTGATCTTGAATTTGCAGGGATCTTCCTGCCTCATCTTCTAGAGTGCTAGGATTACAGGCGTGTGCCATCACACCTGGCAAAGCTTTAAATAAAGAAAGGGTAACGAGGTCCTTGTCTTAGTCTGGGAAGGTCAGGCTGGAGGAGCAAGGAATCCTTGTGGGGTTTATGCTTCTGTGATGAGCGAGGTCCAGAAATCGCCACCCTGGGGACCTGCTGCCCTGGCCCTTCTCACCCCACCCTGAGGACTGAGACTTCGTCCTTGCCCTGCCTTCACCCACCCTGGGAGGGACGCATTCTGGGAATTTAAGCAAACTGCCCAAGCTTTGAGGAAACCGTGGGCTGCAAAATCTTTCAGAACAAAGAATTAAGTATCTTTCTAATTATATCCAGGCCTAGGTTTAGACCAGGGTTCCTATGGCCTCTTGAACTTCAAATAAATACCTATCCTGTTCCTTGTTTAAACAGGTGTAACGGTATCGTGAAGACCAGATTTATCGGGGCAGGAAGGCAGCTCCCACAGCTGTCAGGAGCGCACTGCCCTTTCATTCCTCACCGGAGGGGAAGCTAATTATACTGTCATAGAGCAAAATAAATGTACAATCTCTACCCCTGAGTTCAGTGAACTAGCAGGCTAAACTTTCCTCAGAGCTGCGCTTTGGCAGGACTCAGGGCCAGCCTGGGTGGCATGTGGCACTGATGTTTAGAGACCACTGCAGTAGGGTGATTCTGGGGTGTGAAGGCTTGCTGTCCCCAGAATGCTTACATACACACACACAAACACACACACACACACACACACACACGTCCACCACTGGCATCCGTGTGCACACACATGCATATACTTCCACATGTAATGCACAATTCTCACACTTATTCACTTAGCACTCACATTGTCACAGTCACACACAAACTCACACACATACACATTTGTGCATCTTGCATTGATCCATGCACACGCTTTCGTGCACACAAACCCATGAACTTACTAGGTACTCTCCCACTTGTGTATGCACATATTTACACAACTCATACATACACACATAGATTCACCCCTGCCCTCAGTTCTCTGATGCCTAGAATTTATTTCCATGGACCCCAGTTCCCTATCAGGATGCCTAGGACTTTCCCGATGTTAGCATGTCGAAGTCTTAATTCCTAGGGACCCTTCTCTAGAGGACCCTGGGCAAACTGGGATACTGGTCACCCTGAAATCCAGCCAAGAAAACCTGTGAAGTCTTCATCAGCACACAGTGTCATGAGTGAGCTTTTCATGCGCTGGGCTCTTTTTGGAAGTGGCATTCAGGCACTGTGACACATCTCCACCGTTTCCGGGTCAGCATCCCAGACACACACAAGTGTTCACCCCATGACAGCCACGGGGAAGACTGCAGTGCTGGGTGCCTGGGCTCCATCTACATAGAAGGTGGATTCATGGGCCACTAAAATCAGACTGGCCCCTGAGTGGTGAACCTAAATCCAGTCAGCAAATAGAGGATCTCTGATGAAACTACTGACTTAGGAACTTCCCACACAAACCATTTTCTGGTACCAAAAGGAGCTTTCCAAGCAGCAGTGGTGACTGTGACCTGCTATTTTCAGTGGAGGAATCCCCACAAAAAGGCAGCCTTGTATGTCAGAGCTCCAGTGGGTGGATCGGGGTGCAGCTGCAGAACACATGAGAAGGGCGTAGAGCTACGTTGGAGCAGATATCAAGGGCTTTGGAAGCAGCTAAAATCAGATTTGTACCTTTTCTCTCCATTTATCAGCTATAAATGTGCGGCTCTGAGGGATTTACTGAACGATTCTGAGCTTCTGTTTCCTCCTCCTCAATGAATGCATACAAATAATACCTCTCTCAGAAGGTTCCTGCTAGTCTATCCCGTGGTACAAGTCCTGGCTTAGTGAAGGTAGTGAGAGACATGACAAGAATGAACGGCAGCACTGTTCTATTCCTCATGTTGTTCTGGAACATTCCCATCAAATCCAAAAGAAGGTGTTCTTTTTCCAAACAAGTTCACGGAGAGTGTTCATTTCCATTGTTGTAATAAATTACTGTGACTATAGTGCCTTAAAATAATGTGCATTTTTTATATCTCAGTGCTGGAGGTCAGCATTCTGAAATAGGTCTCACAGGATTAAAATCAAGATGTTGGCGGGGCCTCATTCCTGCCAGAGGCTCAGGAGAATTCACTCTTTTAACTTTTCCAGTTTTTAGAGGTTTCCTGAATTCTTTAGTGGACAGCCTCTCCCTTCATTTTCAAAACCAGCGATTTAGTGTCTTCTTGTCTTTCGCTGTTTTGAATTCTCCTGACTCTCCTTTCACTTGCAGAGACTCTTGTGATCCAGACATTCCAGGGAAATATCTCTATTTTAGGATCCTTATGTTCACTACGTCTGCAGAGACCTCCTTGCCACCTCAGCTAACCTCTTCACACCTTCCCTTTTAGGAAATATACTTTTTAGTGAGGTCATTATTCTGCTTCCTGCTTTGAGACAGCTTACTGGCATTGAATTCCTTCGTCTTCCAAAAGTTCTCCTCCAACCTTTGATACCTGTACTCACCTGCCTAGTAGCAAATGCTGGCAGAAGGCTTAAAAAGATAACAAACAGGTTAGTATCACCAGAGCATTTAGACATTTCCAGTAGTTTCCTACATGTATGTGTGGATGCATGAACCTGTTTACTTGTGGTTGTGATTCTATAGTGTGTTACTTAACAAGGTCATAGTTTTTGCTTGTAAAATAGTTTCTAGCATGTTCACAGGGACTAAGCGGTTACGTGGATCCTGTAGAAATAACTCTGACTTTTGCAGGTACTCTGATCTCTGACAAGCCTGATGACCACCGCTGGGGGTTGCCAGGCTTAGGACTTTACAGGACCATGCATCCTGCCTGGGCAACCCAGGGCAAGAAGAAAAGATTGGCCTGTGAAAATGAGTTCAGAGTATGTGGCTTTTAAAAAGTGTTCTTCAGAGGAGTCAAAAACTCCAATCTGGACTTTGGATGGAAACTGGAACTCAGTGGGAGGTCTTTGAGGGTGGAGGACGGGGGTACTTGCAGGCTTTCAAAACACAAAACAGGTGGTTTTCAGTGGTGCTGGCTGGAGGGGAGGAGTCAGTCAAGAGAGCCTCCTGAGGCTTCTGCACCACTGCTGGGAATGGGGCTGGTGTCTGCTGCCTGGGCTGCTGCCTGAGGGTGGGGTGACAGCTGAGGACAGTGGCCCCCTGCATGCTGCTGGGGGAGACACTGGGACAACTGGGAAGCCCAGGGAGGAAACTGGAGACCCCACAGGGAAAGGGTTTTCTCCACCACCAGAGTACCATTGCTCAGCTGAGGGGCCCTGGCTTGCAGAACCCACAATAGCAGGAGTCTGGTCAAATTGGAAGCTCCCAGAAAAGAAGACCAAGGGAGCAGAATGTATGATGGAGGAACAGTGATGAGGTCGACCAGGAGTCTGAAGCCATAAGCCCAGCCAGACACAGGATCAGCCAAACCAGTGACAGGCTCTAATTATTCCAGGGTAAGAAATCTGCTTTGTAAACATGCTAGATGCCTGCATTTTTGCATATCTTCATTTTTTTGTTTATTTGTTTATTGTGTAATTGTCATCTATATTGTCGGTGTTTTAGTAAAACCTGGGCAACAGGGCCCTTGTCCGTGCCTGGGAAGGTCCAGCTGGAAAATCAAGGCATCCTGGTGCTGCTTAGGCCGCTGGTGAGGTGAACATGGACATGTGATGTCAGGACCCCAGGAGTGGCTGCTCTGGAATTCTTGGAGGAGCCCTTAATGACCTCAGTATGTTGCACACGCCAGGGAAAATGTGTTGTAAGCACTGAGGATGAGAAGAGAAGCACCTTCTAGTTAGGCCTTGGAATGGATACTTAGACACCCCTGCCCTGCTCTCACAGCAGGCTGGACTGCAGCACTGTTTACGCAACTTAGCAGGTAACCAAAAGTGCCTCTTGGCTCAGCGAAGGGGCTTCGCTGCCCATTTTCCTTTTACACTCATTAGCCCTTGTACAAAATACCCAGAACAAAAATAAATAGAAGAGCAAAGAACAAAATAAATAGAAGTCTACCTACAGTCTTCGCCACAGACCTGTCTGTCATCAGTTAGTGCTAGCTTCCCTTACAAGTGGCAATCCTTAAAAAGCCTCCAAGAAGTTTTCAGCCTAAGCATATTACAGTACTGGGTTCTTGAAATGAGTTTTCTAATGACTGCTTTTCTGACAAGACTGTCAGGCTCAGGAGAGTAGATGGTAGCCAGGTGTGGTAGCACATGCCTGGTAATCCCTGCACTATGGGAGGCTGAGGCAGGAGCATAGCACCTTCAAGGTCAGCATGGGCAACTTAGCAAGACCATGCTCCAAAATTTAGAAGTAATAAAAATAAATAAATAAAAAAGGCTGGAGATGTAACTCAGTGGGAAGGCCCTGGGTTCAATTCCAGTACTGAAATAAAGACATAAGCAAACAAATAAATAGTAAATGGTGACACTTAGAAGTGATCCTGTGATTGAGGGATACATCTGTGATCAGAATACGTTCCAAGGGCCCCAGTGCACTTTAGTTCCATTAGACTTCAAAATGTCTCAGTCAACCACACAGCAAATGGGTGTCCCAGGACTGGCAGTGACTGAGAAGTCCCACAGAGCTCACAGGAGATATTGTCAGAGAAACATTTCCACTGTTTACACTTGAGGGGGTCAGGCCAGTGGCAGCAGAGAGGGTGTGGGTAATTTATTCGGGAGCTGGAAGCTGAGAAACAGATTTGGAAAGCTAATACTTCAAAGCCCACCGGAGAACGCCCATAAAACACAGACTTGCTGCAGCAACTGGGGAGTGATTTAAATCCAGTTGGAATTTCTAGGGAGAAGGAGTAAAACTTACCAGCTCTGCTCAAAACCTCATGAATAATTTTTCACCTGACACAGGATCCCCGAACCGGCAGAAATCTGGGACTGACAAAGGAAAACAGGTTTCCGACTGGCTTTTGCTCCTCAAACCTTATTCCTGATCAGAATGGGAGCGGGAAGTTGAGAGGGGGAGCGCATCATTTTTAGTCACATCATACTTTGTCCTCATGTGAGAAATGTTGGATAGAAAACACATTTTCTGGCACCTGAAACCCTGTCGGCTGGATTGGCTAAGGGAGAGGCCATGAGCTCACGTTTTCCCGCATGCGAAAGTCACTTTAAGTCCCTCCAGGGTAGCAGAAAGGAGGACTCAAGATGAAGAATCAGCTAAACCTGGAGCCCTGGCGGTGCTGCGGGTCCCCTGCCTCCCAGCGCAGGCGACCCCAGCATCGTCCAGCCTGCTGGGAGAGGATTTCCCGCAGGGTCTAGGTAAACAGCCGTAGATTGCCAGTTTGGGGGGTGAGGGGGTTACGGAGGTGGCGCAGAGCTGGAGCATCTCAACCTCGGACCGCAGGATCGGCCCTGCTCCCCACGGAGCGTGGCGCCCTCCTGCCACCCAGGTGCCACCTTGGATCGGCGGCGAACCTGAGCGGAAGGGGCCCCGCTGTTTCCCCCGATGGCCGCAGTGGGGCAGACAAGAGGGGCGGAGGCCGCCGGTTCCGCCCTGCCACGCGGCTCCTGGGGACCGGCCCGGAGGTGGCCGCGACTGCGCCCCAGGAAAATCCGCTTGAAGCCTCAGGTGCGCCTGGCGCCCTGGGAAGAGTAGCGAACTCCTGGTCCCTACTCTCTCCACCTTCCCAGCGGCCAGCGACCCTGTCACCTTCCCTACCTTTTGCTGAGACTGGGGCGCTGCAGGACAAAAAGGCACCAGTGAGAACATAAAGTAAGTGAGCCCGTCCTGACTGGTGGTGAACCACAAAAATTGAAATTCAGGAGCAGTCTTTGGTGGACATCCCCCTTCTTTCTGTTTCCTTCTCTCTTCCTACCAGCTTCCGCGCATCTCTGACATTCTACCCTTCATCTGGTCCTCTTCCGTTCAGGTCTCTCCTCCTGGCTCCCAGATTTAATTCTGATTCGTGCAAACCAGGGTGGCCAAAGGTTCTGGCCAGAGGGACGTAAACGTAGAAACCCACCCATCGGAAATCAATCACATCTCCGTGTGCTATCAAGAGTTACATATCACTGTTTAATAAAATATTCTTCAGCCTCGGGGAGTGAGACCCTTGGTCTGAAATGATTTGCATGATTTGTCTCACTGATGATATTTATTTTGAAATTTCAAATTTCAAATTACAGACAATATAAAATGTTTATGTTAGGTCAAACTAGACGGGCTCAGAAGGATTGTGAAACTGCTGTTCTAATGTTAATGAACTGTCAAGTTAGAAAAAATAAAATGCCTTAACAGGGTTCAGTGCTGAAGCCAGGCTAGTGGGAACCAAAAGCAGTTCTAAAAACAAGTCCTTTCCTTTCTTTGTCTTACGAGTGTATCAATTCTTTTTTAACAGTATAGAGAACTGAAGCAGAGCCTTTGCACTGAGCTCCAGTCTTAGCTTCACTTCTTTGTTTTGAAACAAGAATGTCACTAAGTTGCTATATTGCACAGACCTGGCTGGAACTTGTCCATGTGGGCAGAGGGGGGTCGGCTAAGTGTATCAATGTCAGAAAAAGAGACAGTAGTGCTCTTTCCGGAAACTGTCACCCAGAGCACCTAAGGCTTAGGCTTGTGGTTGGCTCCTTTCTGCCGGGACTCTGGGCCCTCTGTTACTCAGCATCTGCTTGTCTAGCTGAGCAGTAGCCCAGGCCGCCAGTTTTCCGTTTTCCTTTCTGCTGGCTTTCTTTTTCTCCCCTTGGAAGTTTGGCAATTCATTAACGTCTCCACCAGAGGGTGGGCAGGAGAAAGAAAAGCTTGGAACTCAAGCTGGCCTTTCGGTTCTTAGTAGTTGCTACTTCTAGGGCTGGGTTTGGTGGGAAAAGAGTAGTGATGTTGGCTAAAATGAGATTTTGGGATTATTGGTGGATTTAATATGGTCTCACATCTACCACTGCCACAAGTAATTAGAGGTTACTAGTCACATTCAGGAGTTGCATTAGTCTAGAAGAATTCACAGAAAAATCTAAATAGGCTTAAATACCATCTTAGAGTCCAGAATGTTAAGCTGTATGCTCCAGGTAATTAACATTTTTAGGGTCTTTCCCACCCTCCACCCCATCCCTGGGTCTAAAACCACTCCTAGGTAAAAGTTCTTTGAATATGTTTGAAATATGACATATTTTTTTATTGAAATAAAGTGGAAAAAGAAAGAAGTACTTCTGCACGGACAGGGCACCAGGAGCATAGCACTGCAGACTGGAAACTTCCCTGATCTCCAGAGGTCTATTCTGACTCTGGAGGTGGAGAGAAAAGCCCTGTTAACATGCGTGCAATCCCCGGGCAGGAAGGCCCGCTGTGAACGCCAGTGTGAGTCTGCGTGATGCTTTAGAGGAGGAGGATGGCCCTTCAGCAAGACCTGGAGTGCTCCTTCCAGAGGACCTGAGTGGGGAGACACAGTGCCGTTCTTTCAGAGTCCTCTTCCCAGTTAGACTTCCATTAGCACTGTTGTGAAAACAGCACCCTATTCAGGCAAGACGGTAGAGAATGCGGTGGTGACAGGAGTCTGTAGTATTTAATAGTTTCCAAAGCAATTTTGTATTTGCTCCCTTATTTGATCTTTATAGTGACTATGGGGTGGGAAGACAAGTATTTTTGTCTCTATTTCTTTCTACTGAGGAGACTTAGCACTAGTCACGAAGCTAGTAAGAACAGAGCAGCATTAGAATTCAGGCCTTCAGACTCTCTCTTCAGCAGGCCATTAGAGTCCTGCTACATCATACTTTCTTACTTGACCACATTATTATGCCTTCTGTGTATTCTATAAGTAGCTATTACAGTTGATTTTTAAAAAGATATTTAAAAAAATTTTTTTCGAGCAAGGTCTCACTATGTAGCCCAGGCTGGCCTTGAACTCACTTTGTAGTCCAGGCAGGGCTCAAACTCACAGCAATCCTGCTACTTTAGCATCCTGAGTGGTAGGATTACAGTTGTAAACCACCATGCCTGACAGCTTTTACACTTGAAAAAGTTAATCTTACACTGATGTAATCATGCAAATCATTCTCAGGAAAAAATTTTAAGTCTCATTAAATACTGTTTCTTCTTTGGAATTCCATCATTGCAATTCTGTTTATTAGTTGTATTCTTCTCCTAATAATCAGGCTTTAATCTGTCTTGGATAATTTCTTTTTCTTTTTTCTTTTTTTGGTACTAGGAATTGAACTCAGGACCTTACCCTTGCCAGGCAGGTACTTGTGCCACTGAGCTATATCCCTGGTCCGTGGACAGTTTCTTAAAGTCACTTAAAAATCGTGACTTAATCCCATGGCCCTTCCTTCCCATTCCAGAATCTGAGTGGATACTGGAACAATCCCAAAGATGAACATCAAGCCCCCAAAGATATACATCAAGAGCCCAGCTCAGTAAACAAATGCAACCATAAATACAATGTCTAGTATTAAACTAACTGCAAATCTTATCTCCATCAATATTTTTAGGAAGATTGATTTAAAAACTGATATAGTCCACATGCTCATAGTTCAATCCATGTTTTAAAAAAAAGAAAAAGAAAAAGAAAAAAATTCAGCCTGTTCCGTCAGCACCATTCACATTTCAGAATACCCACGTTGCACAGGCCTCCCTGAAGTATTTCCTTCAACCTCTGCCAGCCTGGAGCCGGGGGTGAGGAGTGGTGATATTATATAAATATCTGTACTGAGTTCTTGGATAGAATTGCACAATAGCCATATATGGTGAAAGGTAGATTTTCCCCTGAGACTTTATTCTTGGAATATGTTAAAATGCACATGTCTTGGTTTCTGCTCCCAAGGAGCTGGTGTGCAGATGTGAAGCACTGGAGTGGTGGAAATGCAGCTGTCTACAGTTTACATGACGTCTAATAGGCCTCTAGAATGTGCTTAGAAGACAGCGCTCAGAGTGAGGCCCTAACCTTCTTTGACGTAATTGTCTTTCTTTGGAGACACATCTTGAAGGAAAGGATGAAGATTTGAAAAGGGAATTAATTTTCCCACACAGGCTTATTATTTTCCCTTATAGTTTATGATACTCCTTTAAAGTAAAATGCAATTCATGAACTCTACTGGAATAGCACTGCTGTTTGCGACTGCTGTGTCTGGCTTATGACCTGCCCTGGCAGGGCAGTTCTGCCTGATTTCACTAGTGTGCTGCCACTCTTCAGAACTGAAACAATATTTCCACTCCAGTGTTTCCAGTTTTGCACAAAACATGAGAATTTGAAGTAGGGGGACTCCTTCATGACTACTATTTTGATAGTTTTCACTTGGAGTTATTCTGATTTTCTGTAAAAAGTGTACTCCAAGAAGAACATTTGAAAAATGTTTGGAGTCTTTCTTTAAAAGCTAATTTTTAAATTTACATTTTAAAAATAGCGCTTAGGCAGCCTCTCATAATTAAAATATGGTTTCCCCTCTATTTTTCAATGCTTAATAAACTCCACTACAGTATATTGTGAAATGTAGGGTTAGAGACCAGGGCATTAAACAAGGAAATTAAAGGTTTTGAGGAGATTTTGAAAGCTCCAGTTTCCTAAAACACAGAGTGGAACCTGGAACAACTTTGCGGTGTTTAATACGTTTGTTCCCTATCTTCTAAATGCAATAATCTCTAACCACTGCTTGATCATTAGAGATTTATATTCACTATAATTTATGTCAACTTATATCTGGGGCTTTTTCCCCCCTACAATGCTTGGCAGCCAACTGCTGGTGGAAACTAGAATGTTTCACATTAGTCAGCAGCCTTCTTAAATTATTTCTATGAAATAATTTATGGTAGATTACAAATTCTTATGTGGCATTTAAAGTTAATGATTAGGCAGCGAGATATATCAGAAATATGATTAGTCACATATGTATTTAGCTTGTATGGCTCAACTCTATATGTGTTATATCCAAAAGATATTTTGGAGCTTACATCGTTTCCAATGAAAGCTCATTTTTAAAGGAAGAGAAAAAAAGATACACTCTTATAAACTCTTTTCTCTAATTAAGCAGTCATAAAAGTAGTTTCTAGTTCATGATAGCTATTTTCAGCATAGTACTGGGATATGCTATAAAATTATAAGACCTGACAATGGTAAAAATCCCTTGCTTTATAATTTGAAGTCAAGATGTAGAAATCCGAACAAGACATGGTAATGTTTCTGCTTCACAGAAAGGAATTAGCTATGAAATGCTGTCCTCTAGGCCTAGGAAGCAGATGAATTCCTTCCTCACTAATTTTCATTTTTCTATGTGGTGATCCTAAGGCTTTTGAGTGTTTGTTCAAATTATTTGATCACAAGGGAAGGAAAGATGTAGAAGAACAGTCCTGAAATTTTCATTAAAATTTTATTCATGTGGAAGATACTCCCAGAGTATCTCTTTTATATTTGAGGCAAATATTTCTTCTCATTTCCCCTCCCTCTCTTCTTTTTTAACAGTGGCTTGAACTTAACTATTTATGATTCATCTCATGAAAGGGTAGGCTTTCTCTGAGGGAACTAAAAAGTCCTAAAGTGGTTTTTAGAGACTAGGAGCAACAAGGAGCTATTTTCCTTCATGCTGTAAAATAAAGTCATTGTCAATAGGCTACAACCTGCAATAAACTGTTAAAAAAGGAATTTATGATGGCGGGTTATTATCCTCCTGAAATAATGTTGTTCCAGGTCTGTCCTTGTCAGTCACCCTCAGGAGTCACAAGCTGGACTGCAAACAAAGGGAGGGCCTGGACGCATACAGAAGTTTCAGGGCAAATTACCCAGGGAGGACCCGGCTTGATGGTCCTTTATGCCTTTCATCGCCTTTTCAAAGCCACAAAATAATAGCCACATGTGCAGTTTATCCTGTCTGCGTGAAAAGGCACCTGTTTGTGAGGAGAGCTTGGATTGTGGATTAGGAAAATATTTGCATGGCTGGTAACAGTGGGTTAGGGGGGCGTGCCTGGAGGGGCCGGAGTGCAAGTGAGTCCTGGCAGGGCTCTGTGAGTGCTTTCTGGTGCTTTGCTGGTCCTCATCTATCTGGCAAGCTCTGGGGGAGTCCTTGGGTCAGTTGGGAGAAGAGTGCGTGCTGTCTGCCTTTTGCAGTGGCTGAGGAGGAGGAGCAGGACTAGTAGAAGAAAGAACAGAATTATTCAGCAGTGGCTGGGGTTGTGTAAGGCTGAGGAACCAGAAAGGGTCTGGTGATGCCTAAAGACCTCTGAAGCTGGGGGCCCAACTAAAAGAGAGAGCCCTAAAAACAGTGGCTTTCAGGGATAAGGATGATGGAATTGTGGGGACGCAAGATGACAACCCATGAAGAGGGAGAACAGGAGGAGGAGAAACAGAAGGAGGTTTAAAGAGGGGCAAAGGCCTGAGAATGGTTTGCTTGCATGCCAGGAGCTGAGGTTGGAAAGTTCTATGTTCCAAACCTTCATGATATAAACTATCATTTCCCAAAGAAACTAATAGAATTTCACTGGTAAAATGACTATTTTTTTTTTACATTTATGTTGTACCTGCCCTCCAAAGTTAGGATGAATATTGTTTAATGTTGAATGCTAAAGCAGAGAAAGCTGGCTTCAGGCTGAGACTAACAATGAGAAAGTAAGAAACATCACTTCATGGTCATTAATTTAAATTAAGCATGTTCTAACACACTGTGCCATTCTCTCCTTGTTCTAGGAAAGCAACGAAGCCTAACTTGAGAGTATTTGTGAAAACCAGGTTGCTTAACTCTGTGAAGCAATGTCTGGTGTTAGTACTTGTGGAAAACAGAAAAGAGCGAGCAAACTACTTTACTAGTGTCATCTTTGAAAAGGAGGCCAAGCTTTACTATCATATAAATGGATTCACGGACTTATTTTGTGCACTTAGATGAACCCTACTGGCTTGACTGAGGAAAAATTATCTTGATTCATAACACTGAAAATGAAAATCCAGAGTTAAAATCATCACTTAGTATAAGCTCTAATTTGTAATTGTCTCAATTGATACAAGTGACTCACCCTTTACTGTTCATTCTCTCATGGGGTTTTCTCCACAGTTTCACAAGAGGTTCTTTTTTTTTGTACTGGGGATGGAACTCACAACCTCAGGCTTGCCAGGCAGGCGCTTATACCACTGAGCAATATCTCCAGCACGTTTTTTTTTTTTAAACTCATTTTTTATTTTTATCAGTACGTGTTTGTACTGCAAAAGGATTACATTCATTGTGGAGGGTTGGTACATGTACAAGCATATTTTAATTCTTTTAACTCCCAATCCACATCTCTCACAGGAGTTTTCTTTCTTTTTTTTTTTTTTTATAGTTTTGCTGGACTTCACATCATGACATTATGGAATCAGCACTGGGTGTCTCTTTTTTTTTCAAAGTAGTTGTTTATTTCAACATGTGTTATATAGTTGGTTCGCGTAAACTGTTTATAAGCTCTACACATGCGTGAGTCTCTACATGTATATCTATCATTTCTGTATTAGCAGGAAAAACAAAACAAAGCAAGATAAAACAATTCCTAGAAAAGCATGAGGCAGAAAAGTCACATAAAACCGC